>JAHKBH010003694.1:0-17709 GCA_019049505.1 Pachyrhynchus sulphureomaculatus
AATTTGTTAGGTAAAACTGTAAAGGTTAGAACTTTTCATTTTAAAACATGAATAAATTTTCTTTTTTGTTGATTAAAGCTAGTGTCTCACTGAATACTTATTTTTCTTTTCAGGATAAGTTGTACTAGACTAATTCTTTTTAGTAATATCCATTAAAAACACTTCAGTTTTTTCTCATTTTTTTAGCTGAAGTTATAATCCTTTCTATTTTAAAATGAGTGGTGCCCAAAAGACTTGTACAACTGAAGCTTTTTAAAAAAAATAGAAAATAATTCCAAAAAGACGTAAGACAAATATCTCTTACCCATATCTCTCTACCAAAGAAAACTGAGCTAGTGTGTGTTTAATTTCTTTAGTTCTTTTAAAATCAGGTTTCACTCAATTTATTATCAGAAATTAAAGCGGGTAAGTTCCAATGTTACAAAATAGCGCTGTCAACGCGGGGCTTTTGGAATTTTATTTTTTAAAGGGTTCAGTGTACTAGCTTTCGGAACAAAATAAAAGCTTTAACTTTGCAGATATTTTTATTTCATAATACTTATTAAACGAAACTACACTATAGCAGTAAGACAAAAGCAGGAAATTTGTAGAATTATTTATTTCAATTTATCTGATGGTGATATTTGAATTTTGTTGTTGACTCTAAGATAAGAGATCCCTGCTTTTTTTCTTAAAAGCTAGCTTTATAGTTCAGATTAGCAGATGTGTTGGTCGACTTTAATTTTGCACTGTTTACTTTGCGGATAACTGAAGAAAAAAACTGTTCCTTTTTTTTTCTCACCGATGTTTTGCATGAATATTAAAAATACTTTGCTGATACGAGACGGTATTTGGAGATTTTTTTGTTGAAAATTCTTAAGATATCTTAATAAAGGAATTTTAATACGAGGCGATACTTAGAAATCTTTTTTGAAATTGTCGAAGATTTTTTAAATGTTTGATAAAGAAGTTTACATATTTTAAGTGCCTTTACATATTTTGATTTTATTTAGACTATTGGGAGCACAGGAGAAATATTTTTATGATTTTTTTAAACAATTCTTTTAAATTGTATTCATTTATCATGGAAGCCTTCAATTTTAAAAGTCAATCACCTACTGGAAAATGAATTAGACTATGAACTGAAAATCCGTCGTACTTTCTCAGAACGTCCGGTCGTGGATAAAAGAAAGATTCTAACGAGGATCTTAAGTAAAGAAATATTCCAATAGATCAGATTGGACTAAATAGTTACAAAAAGTTTCAGATTTTTTTAAGTCTAATAAAAATCCTCCTTTTCAAGTCAAAACTCCTGCTTCTCCAAATGGTCACATGTCTCCTTTATTCGTGCATAAATATTCAGATAACAGACCGCATATCGAGATAAATCTATTAGGTGCCCATTTCTCGGCTTTATTTGACTCTGGTGCAAATGCCTCCGTTATAGGTCAGAATGGTATTAAAATTTTAAGTCGTTTAAGTATAAAAATATGCCATGTCAAAAATAGAAGTGTTACCACTGCAGATGGCAGCCGTCTAAAAGTTTTAGGTACGGTTGAGTTGCCGCTAGTCTGCAATGGTCATTGTTTAGTAATCTCTGCTCTAGTAGTACCTTCTCTATCACATACTTTGGTTTTAGGATGTGATTTTGCACAAAAATTCGGAATTTTAGTAAATTTTAAAAATAATTCGTGGTATCCACAGTCCCTAGAAGTCAATTCTCAAACAAGTTTTAAAGATAGTTATTCAGAAAGTTCCTTAGAAAACCTTTTCTCGCGTCTATGTACCCTAGATGATCTCTCGCGGACGGAACGCTTAAAAGCCGAAAAAATAATAAGCTCTTTCAATGAAATAAGTAGCAAAGATAGGTTAGGCCGAACGAATAAAATCAAGATGTCTATAGATACGGCTGATGCCAGTCCTGTAAAGACAAGGCCCTTCGCCATGTCTCCTTATATGTCAAAAGTATTAAATAAAGAGTTAGACGAAATGTTGAAACTCGGAGTGATTGAAGAATCAAACAGTCCCTGGTGTTCTCCAATCTTATTGGTGAAAAAAGGCCGATGGACAGTATCGTCTGTGCTTTGACGGAAGAAAGCTCAACGAGGTCAGCAAATTTGATAACTACCCATTACCGAACATCGACAGAATTTTGACATCACTCAGGAATGCTAAGTATGTATCTTCGATAGATCTTAGAAAGGCTTTCTGGCAAATTCCTTTAGACAAATCCTCTAAAGAAAAGACCGCTTTTGCAGTAGTAGGCCGAGGTCTATTTCAGTTCGTCACAATGCCGTTTGGTCTAAAGAACGCTGCTCAAACTCAGCAACGTTTAGTGGACGCTATATTTGGTCCGAAATATGAGCCACATATTTTTACCTATCTCGATGATATTTTAGTAACATCGGAAGACTTCGAATCGCATATTCGCTTACTTAAGGAAGTAAAAGATAAATTGAAAGAGGCCGGACTGACGATAAATTTGAGCAAATGTGATTTTTTCAAAACTTCTCTAAAGTTTTTAGGCTATATTGTAGGCTCAAATTCCTTGCGTACCGATCCGGATAAAGTAGCAAGCATGGTTAATTATGCGAGGCCTACTAATACTACGGAAGTTAAGCGCTTCGTAGGAATGTGTTCATGGTATAGACGTTTTATCGAGAATTTTTCTACCTTGTTGTCGCCTATTAATGATCTTTTGAAAGGACGAAAAAAAGGACAATCGATAGATTGGACAAACGCAGCAGAAAGATCTTTTATAAAGATTAAAGAGCTATTGGTTTCAGCTCCAATTTAATCCCAACCAGACTTTTTCCAACAGTTTTATATTTCTAGCGATGCTTCTAATACCGGTTTAGGGGGCGTCCTAACACAGAAAATCAATGGTGAGGAAAGAGTGATAGCGTATGCCAGTAGAACTTTGTCAAAGGCTGAACGTAACTACTCGGTTGTTGAAAAAGAATGTTTAGCAGTGCTCTTTAACATCGAAAAGTTTCGACCTTACATAGAAGGTGTTCCTTTCACGGTCATAACAGATCATTATAGTTTATTGTGGCTTAATTCAATTAAAAACCCTAGTGGCAAACTAGCGCGTTGGGCGATTAGGCTGAGACAACACACATTTACTTTAATTCATAGAAAAGGAGTCCACAATGTTATTCCTGACGCTTTGTCAAGAATCCCAGATCATACCGTGGACGAAAACAGTCTTAATGCACAGATTGGCGTAAGAATCGATATAGTTGACATAGATCGCATAGATCCATGGTACGACAATTTACGGCAGCAAATCAAAGAATTTCCTGAAAATTTTCCGCAGTGGAAAGTGGAAAATGATTTCGTGTACAAGTTTATCCCAAACCAGTTGCCTTTAAAAGTTAATGTACCCGAGTGGAAAATACTAGTTCCTAAACCACAGAGAGAGGAAATTATAGACATGTGTCACACTCCTCCTACTTCTGGTCATTTTGGCTTTTATAAAAACTCTTCACAGGGTTCAGGAACAGTATTATTGGCCAAAAATGCGTTTTGACATCGTAAAGTTTGTGAGGACTTGTGAAGTATGTGGAGCGCAGAAATCTCCAAATGCACTACCTATGGGACTGATGGGAAAAGAGAAAACGGTTAATTACCCCTTTCAAGTCATAGCAGCTGATCTAGTAGGCCCATTCCCCCGTTCAAAAAAGGGAAATAAATGGCTTCTCGTGGTTGCTTGCTGGTTTACAAAGTATACCATGCTATTTCCTTTGAAAAGCTCTAAAGCTGGACATATAGAGAGAATTTTGGAAAATAATGTCTTTTTAATCCACGGTGTTCCATCGCTCTTAATATGCGATAACGGTACTCAGTTTACCTCTAAAAGTTTTAAGAGCTTAAGTGGGACATATAGTTTTAACATCCGTTTTAATCCCGTGTACACCGCAAGACACGAAGTAACCGGGTTTTACACCGTCTTTCTTAGTTTACGGCAGACATATACCTCTGTCTGGATCGTATTATAAAAATTTAGATTTGGATGTCAATGTTGACAGCGAAATAATTCCGGGTAACAGGGGTGCGTACGCCGAAAATTTGAAGGGTTTAAAAGATATTTTCACCGACGTGCGTAGTAGGATACATAAGGCTTATGAACGGAACAGTAAGTCTTACAATCTTAGGAAAAGGGATTTTGCCTTTAATATAGGTGATCACGTTTGGCGAAAAAATAAAATTCTTTCCAGTGCAGCTGATAAATTCACATCTAAGTTGGTACCTAAGTATGTGCATTGCGTGATAAGAGAAAAGATTTCAGATTTAGTTTATGGTTTAGTTAATTTAGATGGGACTAAAATAGGACGATGGCATATTAAAGACTTAAAACCATTCAACGGACCTAGCCCTAGTGAAAGTTTGTCAGAAGAAGAATAATTTATATTTACATTATCTTAATTGCTTTAATTTATTTTTTTGATGTTGCTCTGTAGAGGTGACGACCTCGTTTTTTTGACTGTTATAAAAGTTGAGCTGAGGATAGCTTACTTTTATAGTTTTTGCTAAGGTTTTGGGTACTGATCATATCCAAACTTAGGTTGATTGTAGTTGATGTTTAGCATCGACTCAGCTGTTGCGAGCTTGCGAAAGAGTCACACTCAGGATATATCATAAGACTGGTATGTCGGTGGTCGCGGGATTTGATTTGCTTATGACCCCAAATAATATCCAGTTCTTGACACTTGGAAGCGAAATTTTGATTAGAGGCAATCCAAGGTGATCTTGAGTTAGGACAAGCGCAAGATGGAGCTCGTGTTGTATGATGTAGAGTCAAGATTTTATGAGCAATTTCAAAGTTTGTTACCCGAGTGGGTGGGTTTTTATTACCTTAATGGTATATGTTGGGTGCAATTAAGAGTAAATTGATTTTGGTTTATCCTGTAAGTCTAAGACTTGGATTATTTTGGTTTAGATCTTCTTCTGAATTGACAAACTGAGGGTATTTTCTATTTTTTCAGAGCCGTTTAAACGTTACCTTTGAGTCACTAATTTTTTTAAAATTTTTTTGCATGGACTCATAGGCGTATGTTGAGTTTTTTCGGTTTACTATCAGATTGATAGAAAATTGAAGTTCTGCAGGAGAACTAAAGGCTGATCATTTACAGGAGATGAGAGCAGAGTAAGACAGTCGTTTCACAAAGAAATGATCAAAATCTGATACCGAGATGAGAACCTTGTCAAGAGAGGCTAAGCGCAGTGAAGGAAGATTCCTAACCGAATTTTTAGATTTCCAAGAGGTAATCTAGAAGTTTGGGCTGACAGAAAACGGTTATGCCTGATACCTGTAGCAGTTTCTTCTAGAGGCTATTGTTTAGGGAGACGATTAACACCATGATCGAATATTTTAGCTGTCAACGATGTTTTCTTCTTGTTTCTGATTAAGCTGGAAAAGCTCTTGTCGTCTTCAAAAGTTTTGTTGCGTTGCCACCAAAAATTTGAGAAATTTTTGCTTCATGTAGCTTTTTAAGCTCATTTTCGTTTTTTAAAAAAATTTCGTTAGAAGCTTGGTTAAGTCAACCTTGTAAACCTTTTAGGTTGTATCCCATGAGTTATCTGTTTTTACAGGCTGTGATGCACCGGGTGCTAACAGATGCCGTTACGACGTTTGGCAGGGAGTTAGTCTTCCTGAGGAACAGACTGATTGGAAGGGTAGTCTATGGGGGGTGAACGTTTGACCTTTAGGACCTTAAGGGTTTTTTGTTACCCAATGGTTGTTTCTATTTTGAACCAAAGGAGAGCCTAACTACTGTAGTCGACCTCAGCTCCAATTAGCCTATTAGTGGTGACAGGCTGTTGGCAGTAGTGTGTTTCGGAACACCCTATTGATTAAATTTTTTTTGACTTATGGTGGTGTGGTAGACACCGTTTTAGTTTAGTGGATGCTATAATCTACTCCCTTTTGTTGGTGGACTCCAGGGTCACCAATTCTGTATTTTATTGTCTCCACCATTCAGTATATCGTGGGTGAGGTGTTTGTCTCCTGTTATGTGGGATGGATTGAATGTTTTTCGTTGTTGTTCTAGGGCGAGACCAGTACACGAGGGTTCTTCATGCAACTTGGAGAAGCGCAATGCTGGTTAAGTTTTATATCTCTGTGTAGCCACCCTGAAGAATGACGGAGGGCGTTTCTTCTGGCTCATGTTTCTAGGCAGATTTGTCACTTTGGTGCGATGTGCCGAAGATTTGATTAGCTTTTGCTAAGAGCTTTCACCAAGCTCAGTATGGAGTAATCATAACCAAGAGTTTGGGATTTGAACTCCTGTATAAATTTCTGTATATATTTCTGTATATATTTCTGTATATATTTCAGTGTATGTTGGTTGCCTGAGGGCATGTGCTCAAAATGCGAGATTTTGAGTCGTTTTGTTTATGGACTCCTACATATAGGATTATGACTTTAGGGAGGTCCTATTTCGAGACTTGCTGTCTCATATAGTTATGTTGGGAATGTTTCCTTGAATGTTAGTTGTGCGCAGACTAATCATTCTGTTCTTAGTGAACATTGCTTTTTGAAGCAGGATCATTCAGTTTGGTGAATTTTAGCTTTTATAGCTATTCACTGTGTTTCGAGTGAATTTTAGCTTTTATAGCTATTCACTGTGCCTATAGTGGTATTGTTAGCTTTTATAGCTGCTCACTATGTTAAAGGCGAGATTGTTCTTTTAGAACGCAGACTTTGTGTAGTCGAGGACTACTTACAGAGTGTTTTTCTTGGCGAGGAGCCGAGGTTTTTTTCTGGCGATATGCCAGAGTGTTTTCTTGGCGAGGAGCCGAGTTTTTTTCTGGCGATATACCAGAGTGTTTTGTTGGCGATGAGCTGACGTGTTTTCTGGCGATCAACCAGAGCGTTTTCCCTAGCGATTTTAGCATGTCTAGATGTCTTAGGACGTCGACATTGCGCTGTAGAGTGCGATTATTTTCGGAGTGCGACTAGTAGTGATACTAGATTTGGAATGTTCGCTTAGCGATGAGCTAGAGCATGGATGGCGATTTTTCCCGAGCGTTTGTCTGGATATTTATCCAGATATTCTTTTTTCTTAGCCTTGTGCTAAATGGTCTGACAAGACTTTTTCCTTTTAGTGTAAGTGTTTGCACTAGAATCATTTTTTTTTTTTTTTTTCTTTATTTAAGAATTTTTATAAATTTCTTTTGCTGAAATAAAAATTTTTTCAGACAATCCTTAAAATATTTTAAGGGGGGTGTTCATATTTTTATTTCAGTTCACTTTTTTTTGATTTAGACAAGAGTCTAGACAAAGTTATATTTTTTTTTTGTTTTGGTAACAATACTAGAGCTGATTCTTTTATATAAGAAGACCGCGATTGTTACTTTGAACAGGTATTTTCTTATGTTCATGCAAGGATTTTTATTTACTTTTTGATGTACTCAACCTTAGTGCTTAATTAAGTTAAGTCTAGTTATAAGATTCTTGTGTACATGCAAAGATTTTCATTTGGTTTTCATTGTACTTAATATTAGTGCTTAATTGAATTAAGTCTAGTAGTAAGGTCCGAAGTCTGTACTTTTGTTTTAAGTTCTGACCTTAGTATTAAGTGATAGTGTACCACTTTGTACCTTTTCATAAGTAGCCTAAGTTTAATAGACTAGTGTAGTCTATTTCTTTTTGGAAGGGGGTAAATGTAACATTCATTTTTTCCTAGATTTTAAGACCATGTAATGTTACTGATTTTTCCATTTCAAATTGTACTTATTTTCATTTTTGTATCGAACGGTATATTAAACAGAAGTTCCAAGACGTTCGGTATATATGGTGTTTTGCGGGTTCCTGACCGAACCTCTCGCTAACGCCGCGATTGGTGAAATGTTTGATCCGCAGTTTTGATTGGAGCGTCGTGATATTACTGGCAAAAGTCGCACGATTATTTAAGGCTCCGCAGACCGTAAATCGTGGTTGTTTTCCATCTAGCCGCAACCAGGCAGTACCATCAAGCCGCTGCCGGGCTGTTTTCCATCTAGCCGCAGCCAGGCAGTACCGTCTAGCCGAGAGGCTATTTTCCATCTAGCCGAAGTAGGCTAATTTTCATCAGAGCCGCTAAGTAAAAGCACCAGTGTCTTAACTAAAAGCCGTAGTGGGCTTTCTAAGTGTTTGTTAAGAAAAAGTGTGAAATCGGGCGTAGTCGATCACAGCAGGAATAAAAAAACAGTAAGTCAACAAAACTCCCTTCAATAGACTTATTCGAGAGTAGTGCCTTAACTGCAATGTAAAACAGACTAAAAAGTGAAGTGTAAAGCACGATTTCTCGTCTTCGGGGGTTATAATAGTCTAAAATTTTAATGTAACAACTACTAGTTAGGCTAGAATTTGTTAGGTAAAACTGTAAAGGTTAGAACTTTTCATTTTAAAACATGAATAAATTTTCTTTTTGTTGATTAAAGCTAGTGTCTCACTGAATACTTATTTTTCTTTTCAGGATAAGTTGTACTAGACTAATTCTTTTTAGTAATATCCATAAAACACTTCAGTTTTTTCTCATTTTTTTAGCTGAAGTTAAATCCTTTCTATTTTAAAAATGAGTGGTGCCCAAAAGACTTGTACAACTGAAGCTTTTTAAAAAAATAGAAAATAATTCCCAAAAAGACGTCAGACAAATATCTCTTACCCATATCTCTCTACCAAAGAAAACTGAGCTAGTGTGTGTTTAATTTCTTTAGTTCTTTTAAAATCAGGTTTCACTCAATTTATTATCAGAAATTAAAGCGGGTAAGTTCCAATGTTACAGTGTATAAGTATAAAAAACTTTATTTTAATATTTCTTATTCATAAGGTACATTTAATATTAAAAACAATTAGTAACCAATATAATAAAAAATGACCGAAGCGAGTATATAATCGAAACTTTAGTTTGTGAGGTTGTCAACAGAGTCAATCCTAATTGTATTCGACGATCTTTGCTCTTAATAAGTAGTAGTAATAGGCGGGGAGAAAGACGTATTCTCTTCAGTCCCATTACTCTAGCAAGAGTTTAGGGGTGTTATGTTTCGATTGCAAGGATCGGGCCTTTCCATGAATATATGTCTTTCATTGTCGTAGCTACAATTTTACCCAATACATCACATCTATCTTCTTTCGGTTTAGGTTTTTTAAAATAATTTTCAATCACTTTTAGAACATTATCGCATTTACCTGATGCATTTCGCTTATCGACTCCTGCATGTGATATTTTTGGTGTGGTAGTTTTTGCAGGTAAATGAGATATTTCATATGCTGTTAAATGGGTCGGCTGAGATTCTTCAAGAGATTCCTCCAAATTAGCTGCAGAGTTTTGCGTTTCCTGTTTTTTCTGTTTCTTCCTAAAAAATAATAATAGAAAACTATGACAAATAGATGCTTATACTGCACTCTGTCGGTGACTTAAAAAGTCTTTTCAAGCAGAGCGGCACAGCACGGCTGGCACTTATTGCAGAAACGCACCTTTCTCGAGCTTACCGCTCGAAGGCATAGATGGCATTGGTATAACAACTAAAGACGAATCAAAAAGATTCGCATTTTCAGAAGTCTTGGGATGGTTTTTTCAGTTCCTACATAGCATGATTGGAAAGCAATAGTGAGTGATCTCGAAAGAGGGCGAAATTCCTCTAATCATCTTGGTTGTCTGTTCTAGAAAGATCTCAAAATGCTGGAAATACCCTATTTAACGCGAAACAAGGGAAGAATTTATGAATTACTTTGCTAATGAAGGACAAGTGCCCTGGTAACACAACTTTCTAGAGGGACATTTTTTTTTAAATGTCTCATCTATTTCACAATTTTCCTATTGTACTTGCTAAGCAAATTCTTTCAGAACTGTTTTTTTTTGACGAAGTTAGTAGCAGTAGTGACTACGACTAGCTATTATGTAAGCTTCTTTTATAACTAATCACTTGACACGTACGAGTTAATTTTTACAGATCACTAGTATGTTAGGAAGGTAAAACAGGTTGAACTGTCGGACCTCGTCCTCCTCTCAATGACATCTCTAGCACTCAGTGCCTTGTGGGACCTCACGGTCTTTTATCCCTGACACAAATTCATTACATTCACAACTGTTAATTCTGCACAAAGCTCAAATGTGACTAACTATGAAACACTGATTCCATAATTGGGGGCTCTGCTCTTAAACATACACTACATTTGTTTGATTCTATTGAGAAAAGAGCTGTTTGGAAGTCCAAATATCACCATCAACTTTGGTTCCTTGGAACATCTACAAGTACTTTCATGGAAAGTGTTGGATGAATCTGGCTCGTTTAATTCCTTCTGGAGCCGTGCATGATCGGAATACACGAAGAGCTAATACGTTTACATCCAGCTTATTACCCATCGTACAACTCTTTTCAAGCAGTTTTTTATGTGGAGAACTACATCCCTCTGGAATAAGTTCCCATTAACTACAATTTACAACTTATAAAGGTCAACGGGAATCGATTTTTCTGCCTTTTTGTCGCTAATGTAGAGCTTTCGGGATTTCCCTGCAGCATTTGTGCAATACCCATAAAAAAGAAATTGAATATGGCTTGAGAGAAACAAAACGATGACGTGTGTGGATATTTTTCGATTATTGGTTACGTATTCTGGAAGATTTTAGTCAACATCGGATTATAATTGGTTGGTTGGAAAGTTCTGGAAATGATTTTTTGTCGACTTTGATTATATATGAGAATATATCGGGAGCGACGAAATCGTGTCCCTCTGCTTGCAAATTTCTTGTCACACTTCATGGCCAATTTATTCATGAGTTAGTTTGAGACTGCTGCCAGTCAGGAATCGGACTGTTTTTTATAGGTATAATTATGCATTTACGTTTTAAATCTGTTGGAAAAATTATCGCATTATCCGTGACGACGTCGTATTTAAGTGATAATTGCAATTCCCAACTTTAATACAGAATCAGTTTTAGGGCTCTTATCAACGGATCAAGACAGAAAATTTAAAGAGAGATTGAGCCGGTCGAGAAGAAGTGGTAAAACTACTTTTTTGGTACTCGTGGCGTACAATCGACCCGCTTGGAATGTTCAGTGAAACTTTTTTTTTATGGGTCTAGCACATGTGCTACAGGGAAGTCTCTAAAGTGCTCCAAGAGCGGCGCGTGTGCGTAAAAAAAAAAAAAAAAAGCGATTCACGTTGTTCTTGAATCGCTGTAAACTGTACTCGGTAGGAAACACAGCGCTGGGCAAATTATTCCAAAGGGATGATGTTCTCCATATGAAAGACTGCTTGAAAAGCGTTTTACGCGGAGTAACAAGCTGAACCTCATACGGATGTGAAGTATCAGCGCGACATGTATTTCTAACATGCACCGCTCTGGGAGGAATTAAGCGGGATGCATTCTTCAAACACCTTCCATGAAAATACTTGTAGAACAGACTCAAGTCACCCAACCGTTCTTCGATGTTCCAGCGAATCAAGGCCGCCGGTCAGTTCCGGGTCTCCAATCAAACGAACAGCTCTTCTTTGAACAGAATCCAACAAATGCAGTGTACGTTTGGGAGCGGAGCCCCAAATATGGGAGCGGAGCCCCAAACATGGGAGCAGTATTCCATAGTTGGTCGAATTTGAGCTTTGTAAACAGTTGTTGTGGAGTGTAAAGCTTTCTGGTTCGAAATAATATTCCCAATTTTTGAGAAGCTCTCCTTGCTATGCCTGCAACATGGCCATGCCAGAACATATTTGCTCCCAAATTAACGCCCAATAAATTGAGTGACGATGCTAGGGGAATGGAGTGCCCCGACATGACTACATCGGGTTCAGCAACGTTAACTTTTTTAGAAAAAACTGTCGCTTGGATTTTTGTAGCGTAAAATTCCACTTGGTTACTGTCACCGAAGATCGAATTTCTTCCAGGTCCTTGTTAAGTTGAACGACCTCCTGCTGTCTGCGGATATTCGCCTGAGTGGTCGTGGTCCGAGCGTTCAAAGTGAATGAAGAGATAAGCGTGCCGTCATCTGCAAAGCTGTAGATTGGATTCCCGATCTTTTTCAGCAGATCGTTAATGTAAATGAGAAAAAGAGTAGGGGACAGTGTGGAGCCTTGGGGCACACCGGCGTTGATCGTGAAAGTGTTAGAAAGAAAACTGTTGACCGTCACTCGTAAAGAACGCTTTCTGAGGCAACATGAGAGCCACAAACAGAACTGCCTGTGAAACGTTGAAAAACTATTGTTTTACCCGGAATAAAGGAGTTTAAGGCAAGACGCAAGCACAGAGAATGTTAATAGAACTTGGAATTTCGTCAGTTCTTCGAGAGCTGAGTGTTTTGTGAGCCACTACTGGAGTCGATTTTGTGAGTAAATCTAGTAGTCGTCATATGCCGATCGACTACTGGATGTCGGGTGTTTTCTTTTTTTCCAATAGTCGACCATCATAAATTTGTGGATTTCCAGGTGTTCCATGTTGATTCCAGATATTTGATCGGTGAGGAAATCTGGGAAAAAGGTACCATAAACTAATTGAGATTTTAAGTATGGGAAATTTATTGCTTTACGGTCTCTGACTATAAAGCAATAAATGAATGAGTTTTTCAGCATTTTCCACTAATCTCAAATTCACGAGCCGCAGCCTACTTGGGACGCTAGATGTGCTGAGCGTCTCATGTGCATTTTTTACGTGAAAAAAGGGATCATTAAAAACAGGAAAAAGATAGGGAAAATAGTTTTCCGCCTTTGCTTCTTATTTAACCATCTACGACCGACATGCAGTAATTTTAACAATTTTATTGACGCGGTAGACTAGTGGACACCTTTTTGATGTTGAATATTTTTGTGAATTGTTAACTAAATACCTATTGTGTTTATTTGATATACAGCAATACATAGTAGACAACATATTTAAAGATATATATTTGAAATAAAAGTTAATTATATAAATTTTACTTTTTATTAAACTTGGTACATTTTGAACATCAAAAATTAACGTATTTTTTCTAAGTATGAAAAAGAAACATAAACATAACATAACCTTTAAAAATTGGGGTTTTAAATTAAATTAACACTTATTACTTCTATAATATGTATAAAAATGCAACGTCTCTCTGTCTGTCCGTTAGTGCGCTTATCACTCGAGAACAATTTATCCGATTTACGTGCTTTTTTTTAAAAACATACATATGTTCTCTGGCCAGGTTATAGCACAGTAAACATACTACAGTAGCGAAACTGAGCTCCAATTTGGTGACGGGATTTTGACGGCGCGTGCGTCGACGTGTCCTTTTCCAAATGACCGCTCAGTGTTTACATCCGATCTCGGAATGTGTCTTTGGAAATGTATTGTCCATCGTTTCTTGATGGTTATATGAATATAAAGACAGAAGGAAGAGAGAGTTTGTAAAAAAAGAGAATTAAAAACGTTTGTAAGTAAAGAGAATCGAAAAGGTTGAGAAACAATTTATATAATCACGGGGAAAGGAGGTTATTGTTGTGCCGTTGAAAATTGCAATATTCCATATAATTATTTTTCGCAAATTATTTGCTCGAGTCAAACTTTTTTAGGCTCTAAAATTTGCAAATAAGATATTTCTAACTCAATCAGGGCGCGCTAAGACTATTATTCTAAATCATAACTAAATTTAATTGTGATTTGTTTGCATCACATGTAATCATCAACAGTATTATCCGTCAAAGTTTGAGTTGCCGCATTAATGATTTTTTTTGCAGTTCCTCTGTTTTTACTTGAAACAATGATTTCATAGAAATCATGGTATGCGATTAAAGTTGTTGGGTTTGTTGATTATTTTAATAAACCTCTATTGCTTGCTTTCACAAGACAACTTTTCACTATCTTAAATGCATTTTTGAAAAAATACATATGCATGAAACAATATTATCATTACTAATGTACATTTTTTTTAGGCGTATTTGCTCAAAGCCTTCCAGGGAACCTTGATTGATTTAATAAAACGTTCGTATTGATAGAGTGATTTGATTATTAAATGAAATTTATTTCTAAACTTAGTTCGGCTGGTTATTTAAAAATCCTGACGTGATTGCTCAATTCTGACCTCGGATTCGGTTTCAGCGCCCAAAAATACAAATAGGTATAGCGGTCTGTTTGGTAGTGAAAAACTTTTTTTTGTGTGCCTGTGTAATTTTTTTATGATTAATAAATAATCCTCCAAATTCTGGTTTTTAGAAAGATTTATTTTTGTGTAAACTAGTATTCAGTTATATAAAACTATTTATATTTGTGTAAATTATAAATAAAACATATTTTTTTCTAAAGGGTGTATTCTCAAGAGGCCTCTAGTTTTCAATAACTACATCTGTATTAATTGTTTGACACGCCTTTTCTAATAATAAACCTGATAAATTAAGACTGTTTAATTGCAAGTCCAATTAATTCTCTGAAAGTGACTTTTTTTTTTTCTATTTTTCTCTATAAATTACATTGCAACTTTTTCATGCCAATCTTTCAAAAGTTTCTGTGAATATATTGTAAGGAATACAGAACCTATAACAACATATTTTATTGTTTTCAAAATTTAGAGAGTATATTTTATTTTCTTATAAGCTGGGTTTGAAAGTTTAAATATTAAGTGTCGTGTTGAGATCACAAAACCACTGGGGAATGGGATTATTGAAATAACTGATATAAATCGATTATTGAATCAAATATGCTATTAAAATAAGAAAAATTTTAATGTGATTTCCAAATTTTTTTAATATGATTGTGTCAGACGATGTGTGCCAGAGGGTAAAATATTCTGAAAATAAGTTCGTTGAATGGGCAGTACACTTAATCAAAGTCCATTTTGATGGTAATTATGGTTACTAATAAAATTTTGAAGATTTAGTTACCTGTTTATTAATATTCCTCCTATAAAGAACTTATTTCTATTGTTGTATACCTATACTATAAATTAAATATAGTTATTTTCCTTTTAAACTGTAATTGACAATACTCAGTATATATGAGTCAATCATTTCTCCTAATGAAGCTAATATGGTTAGCGAAACGCGCGTCGAGTGCAAAAATAAAGTGTTTGGTGTAGTGGTGATATATACTGAGTAGTGTCATTGTGCCAAAGATTCCACATTCCCAACATAGTTGTAACTGACAAGTCAGCTTGGTCATAACTACGTATTGTATGTAAATATAATTAGGAAATTACTGTATTGACTCTTTGATCTAAATATTAATTCATTGTACGAGGCTGGTTTGAAAAGTCCGTGCAAAGTCCGAGAGATAGCACCACCGGCGCGTATTGAGGTCATGTTTAGTTAGTAGCATCTCTTGAATGAACGCACACCAAGTTTCAGCCATATTGGTCTATTTCTTTATGTTTGGCATTCGTGTGAATCAAGGAAGTCGAGTGATTTTCAAGAAATGGACGAAAAAGAATTTCGTGTGGTGATTAAACATTACTTTATGAAAGGCAAAACGCCTCAGGAGACTAAAGAGAAGCTTGATAAACATTATGGTGACTCTGCACCTTCGATTAGAACAGTTTATAAGTGGTTTCAAAATTTTCGGACTGGCCATATGGGCACAAGTGACGCTGAACGTTCTAGACGGCCTGTGGAGGTTACGACTCCAGAAATCATTGATCAAATCCATGATATGGTGATGGATGACAGAAGAGTTAAGGGGCGTGAGATTGCTAGTGCTGTGGGCATCTCAACTGAACGCGTACATAATATTTTGCATAAACATTTGGACATGAGAAAGCTATCCGCAAGATGGGTGCCGCGATTACTAACGCTTGACCAAAAACGGAATCGTGTGAAGTGTTGCAAGGATGGTTTGCAGCTGTTCCAGAAGAATCCGGA
Organism: Pachyrhynchus sulphureomaculatus; assembly: GCA_019049505.1. NCBI lineage: Eukaryota > Metazoa > Arthropoda > Insecta > Coleoptera > Curculionidae > Pachyrhynchus > Pachyrhynchus sulphureomaculatus. The sequence continues at coordinate 15,770 of JAHKBH010003694.1, forward strand.
GGACTTTAAGCGTCGTTTCGTCACTGTGGATGAAACATGGATACATTACTATACTCCTGAGACCAAACAACAATCTAAACAATGGGTTACCAAGGGGGAATCTCCACCAAAAAAGGCGAAGAGCGTTCCTTCGGCCGGAAAGGTTATGGCGACTGTCTTTTGGAATTCGCGAGGGATAATCCTCATCGACTATCTGGAAAAGGGTAAAACTATTACAGGTGAATATTATTCATCGTTATTGGACCGTTTGAAAACCGAGCTGCAAGAAAAACGCCCGCGATTGGCCCACAAGAAAGTCCTTTTCCATCACGACAACGCACCAGCACACACCTCAGCAGTTGAGGTCGCAAAAATTATTGGAAATAGGATAGGAGGTGATTGTAGACACTAATGGATATTTTGCAGACTTGGACAAATCCTATTATTCGGAAGGGATCAACAAACTAGAACATCGTTGGACGAAGTGTATAAGCCTAAAAGGGACTATGTCGAAAAATAAAAAAGGTTTACCCCAAACACATAAGTAGTTTTTATTTTTGCACGGACTTTTCAAACCAGCCTCGTAAATAAAAGCAAGCGTTAATTACGTTATCAAAAAGCAATAGGGATAACCGAACACAAAAAGGTATAGAACCTCTAAGAATCATTCACATAGAAAATAGAGGTCTATACATATACGTTCATAATTCATTAATAATATTATATTAACCTTTCTTGAAGTTACACAATATAGTTTTGTAGTTTAAGAAAAAATAAGTACCAAAAAAGTTGAAACAGTGTTTTTTAATTAACAAGAGATCTCACACCAAACAACACCAGACTGCTTAGAAAAAAATGCTCTTATTTTAGAAGATGTTGACATCTTAGTAATGACAATATGTCTATTTCACGGTACAAGAAAAATTCCATTAGGTATTACGTATGTTAAAATTAAATTAATTTAGTCCTTAAAAAACATCTTTAATCACAAATTTACTTGAAAAATGATGTAAATAAAACTTTAACCTCAAACAGTGACGTTTAACTTTGATAGACTTTTTGAATTTTTGGATAAGATTATTAAAAACTGAAGTTGAATATGAAGAATTCCATCAAATACCTTCCTATCAAGTTTTTCACCTGTATTCATTTCTTTTCTAACAAAGTGCTCCATTCTTTTTGTTTTTTTTTTTATATTACTCATGCTGCATTAACTTTTATATATTACTCATGCTGTATTAAATAACATAAACATAAATTTTCAAACATTTCTATATCTATGATTTTGAATTATAAAACTTTGCACAACTTTATTTGAATTTCAAATCTCGCGCTGGTCCACTTTTAACATGGCGGATTGCCACGTGACCTTCTGAAAACGAACATGATTTTCCTATGCGGTTATCCTTGAGTTTCGCTACTGTATAGTGTGTTTACTGTGGTTATAGGCTGTATTTTATTACGTTAGGTAACATAAAGAATAAGCAGCGACGATAACAGTGAATCAAATCAGAAAAAAAGTTTGCCGCTAGCGCGTTCTCTTGCAATTCACTGCCTAAACCGTTAAATATGGAACAATATTATATAGCAAAGAATATAATATATATAAAATGCAACGTCTCTCTGTCTGTCTGTCTGTTTGTCCGTTAGTGCGCTTATCACTGGAGAACCTCTTATCCGATTTACGCGTTTTTTTTTAATTCATACATTTGTTCTCTGGCCAGCATAGAAAGATCTTTTGTTTTTCTAACCTCCATTTTTTTTTGAAAATGTTATTAATACCTTCTTATGTGACATTTTGTTGGGCCAAGTTATTACTTTATTTTTAATAGGTATCAAATTATATAGACAACTAATTAAATAGAGTTACCGAGTTGTTCTAAATTGTTCCGTGCCGAAAAACTACTAATAAAACTGAAAGTCTAAAACCCTCAATACAATTTTCCCTTACTAACAGTGGT
>JAHKBH010003695.1:0-10000 GCA_019049505.1 Pachyrhynchus sulphureomaculatus
AAAAAAAAACACGCAAATCCAATAAGTGGTTCTCCAGTGATAAGTGCACTAATGGATAGACACACAGACAGGCAGAGAGACAGGCAGACAGACAGGCAGAGAGACGTTGCATTTTATATATATTATAGATAGAAGATTATAGATAACCTGGCCAGAGAACAAATGCATGGAATTAAAAAAAAAAAACACGTAAATCGGATAAGTGGTTCTCGAGTGATAAGCGCACTAACGGATAGACAGACAGACGTTGCATTTTATATATTATAGATATAGATTATCATTATTATATAACCTGGCCAAAGAGTATATGTATGAATTTAAAAAAAAAACACGTAAATCGATAAGTGGTTTCTGGCGTGATAAACGCACTAATGGACAGACAGACAGAGAGACATTGCATTCTATAAATATTATAGATTATAGATATTCTCTGTTACATAATATTGTTCCATATTTAATGGTTAGGCTGTGTGTTGCAAGAGAACGTGCTAGCAGCAAACTTTTTTCCGACTTCATTCACTATTTATCGTCACTGCTGGTTCCTTATGCTACCTATCGTAATAAAATATAGCCTATTGCCTGCCAGAGACCATATGTATGTCTTAAAAAGAAAGTACGTAAATCGGATAAGTGGTTCTCCAGTGATAAGCGCACTAACGGACAGACAGACAAACAGACAGAGATACGTTGCATTTTATATATATTATAGATTTAATAAAATATATATCTATAACCTGGTTAGAGAACATATGTATGAATTTAAAAAATTACGTAAATCGGATAAGTGGTTCTGGAGGGATAAGCACACTAATGAACAGACAGAGAGGCGTTGCATTTTATATATATTATAAATATAGATTATTATTATTATTATATAACCTGGCCAAAGAATATATGTATGAATTTAAAAAAAAAGACACGTAAATCTGATAAGGGGTTCTCGCATGATAAACGCACTAATGGACAGACAGATAGGCAGAGACATATTGCATTTTATATATATTATAGATTATAGATATTATCTGCTACATAATATTGTTCCATATTTAATGGTTTTTTAGGCTGTGTATTGCAAGGGAACGCGCTAGCGGCAAACCTTTTTCCGACTTCATTCACTATTATCGTCACTGCTCATTCCTTATGCTACCTATCGTAATAAAATATAGCCTATAACCCGGCCAGAGAACATATGTGTGTAAAAAAAAGTACGCAAATCGGATAAGTGGTTCTCCATTGATAAGCGCACTAACGGACAGACAAGCAGACAAAGAGATGTTGCATTTTATTTATATTACAGATTAACAAAGTAACGAGTATTAAATATTATTTTTTTGCAAGCAACGATAGCATTACATTCGAATTGAGATGATATAAATGTCGTGAAATTTTCTTAATAAAGAGTTGGAAGTTTTTGATCGAATTACTAAACCAGTAAAATAACGGTCGGCTACAACATTATAAAGCAATTCCTCTAACCTCCTACCCTATCCCATTAGCCTCTTATATATTTGATTATGAATAATATGCTTAAAATTTGTCAAATATATCAATTAGAAACCCTGGAATTCTCAAAATACTATTGAAACTAGACAATCTTTAACGAGTCTCACCCCTTCTTCAGTTAAAATTGAAAATAACGGAAAAATAACCTAATTATTGAATTCCTCCAAAATTCTCCAAGAACCTTAACAATGACATATAACTCTACAGATACAAGACAACCCCTCTTATCTTCCCCACCTCATTCGCCCCGTTTATATTTTACTATAAATATTTATTCAAAATAATGTAATAACTTACGCAACGTACACCAAATATAGTAAGAAACTAGAACATGCTTACCTTGTTTAAATAGTCCGAAAAAGTATTTAATACTCCTAATTAAAAAAAACTACCACAAAATATACACTTTTCGCGAACAACATCCGTTAACGAATTAAATTCGAATGTGGACGATACAGATAAAAAAAAAATTGTTAGGTATGATTAATGCGTAAATAAAAATAAACCTTTTTACGATGTGTGGTTTTTTATTAGAAAGTTGGAAATAAAGAAATTATATTTTTAGTGATTTAAAGACCTGAAGACAAGAAAATTAAAAGGTAATTTTTTCACGACTACAATATTTCCTGTTAGCAAGGAAAGTAAATATAATAATTTATCAGCTGTTTCGTATGTACAGTTTATAAATTATATTATTATATTAATTATAAATATTCAATATCCTAGTCAAAAACTAGGAAAAATTCTCACAATACTATCGAAATGACACATCCATTTCTTAAGTAGTATTCCCATGTTAACTGTGAAAATAATGATAAATAACCGGTCAAGTGCAAGTTGAACCTGCGCAATTAGTGTTCCGTACGTTCATTGCTTTTAAAATAAAAAACCGGTCAAGTGCAAGATGAACTTGCACAATTAGTGTTCCGTACGTTGATTGTTTTTAAAATAAAAATTTTTGTTAGGGTGGTATAAAATGATTAGTGACTTCACAAAACACACCCCAATTGAGTTTTCAACAAAGTTTGTTTCCAATCTTTACTGAAAACTGGTGATCTTGAAATTTTGTTTTTTTTTATATACCAAATAAATTATTAGAGGTAATGCACTCGTGATAATTGTCGTTCAATCTATACCCCCGTGGAGAATATTCCACAATTTTTTCAAAATTTTTTGATCAGTACTTTTCGAGATAAGGTAGGGGACAGCGATATTTTAAAAGTAATACGAAGAAAAGTATGCGCAAGCATTACATTATATATATATTTTTTACTCGTGTTTTTACATGCTTTCATTTGACACCACACTCGATGACCTAGTAAAAAAAAAATTTTTCACTTCCGATTTCACCCCTCAAAACGCACCCCTTAAGTCAAAATTTATGTTACGGTGGTATAAAACGATCAGTGACTTCACAAAACACACACCCAAATGAGTTTTCAACAAAGTTTGTTTCTAATCTTTACTGAAATCTGATGACCTTGAAATTTTTGTTTTTTTCATATACCATATAAATTATTAAAGGTAATGCACTCGTGATAATTTTCGTTCAATCTACACCCGTGGAGAATATTCCAGAATTTTTTCGAAATTTTTTGGTAAGTACTTTTCGAGATAACGCCCGGGACAGCGATTTTTCGCGAATTTTTAAAAATAATACAAAGAAAAGTGCGCGTAAGTATAATATTATATATATATATATATATATTTTTTACTCGTGTTTTCACAAGCTTTCATTTGACACCACACTCGATGACCTAGTAAAAATTTTTTTTTTCACTTCCGACTTCACCCCCCAAAACTAACCCTTAAGTCAAAATTTAATTCTCAAAACTACATGGCTCTTATGAGGCTATCAATTCTTATATTATTACCAAATTTCACCTTTCTATGTCAAATAGTTTCGGAGAAAATCGGGGTGTGACAGACAGACAGACAGACAGACAGACAGACAGACAGACAGACACCGAAGTGATCTTATAAGTGTTCCGTACGGAACACTAAAAATGTTGTAACGGAAGTATAAAATGATCAGTGACTTCACAAAACACACCCCAAATGAGTTTTCAACAAAGTTTATTTCCAATCTTTATTGAAAATTGATGACCTTGAAATTTCTGTTATTTTTTATATACCAGATAAATTATTACAGGTAAATGCACTCGTGATAATTTTCGTTTAATCTACATACCGTGGAGAATATTCCACAGTTTTTACAAAATTTTTTGATAAATACTTTTCGAGATAAGGCGGGTGGACAGCGATTTTTCGCGATTTTTTAAAAATAATACAAAGAAAAGTGCGCGCAAGTATTACATTATATATATTTTTTACTCGTGTTTTCACAAGCTTTCATTTGACACCACACTCGATTACCTAGTAAATAAATTTAACTTTCAAAACTACATGGCTCTAATGAGGTATATTATTACCAAATTTCAACTTTCTATGACAAATAGTTTCGGAGAAAATCGGGTGTGACAGACGGACAGACGGATAGACGTACAGACAGACGGACAGACATCGAAGTGATCTTATAAGTGTTCCGTACGGAACACTAAAAAGTAATATTTCAATTTACTGAAAAGACTCCGAAAAAACCTATAACGAGACAAATCTCACTCTTCTACTTCCCTTCTGCATTCCTTTGGCACCTCATATATTATAAGAACCTTTAGTAGTTTCAATAGTATTATGAGAAATTTTTCCAGGTTTTTTATTGTTTCGTACTGAACACTTTCATGTCTGTCCGTCTGTCTGTCTGTCACACCCGATTTTCTCCGAAATTATTTGACATAGAATGTTAAAATTTGGTACTAATATAGGATTGATGGCCTCATCAGAGTCGTATAGTTTTGGAAGTTAAATTTTGATTTAAGGAGTCAGTTTTGGAGGGTTAAATCGGAAATGAATTTTTTTTTTTATCAGGTCATGGGTGGGATATCAAATGAGAGCTTGTAAAAACAATTTTCAAACAAGTTCAAAAATGTATATAATGTAATACTTGCGCACAATTTTTTTTGTATTATCTTTAAAAAACTGCGAAAATTCGCTGATTCCCCGTTACCCGTTACAACCATGGTAGGCGCAGAACCTACCATCGACAGTTGATAAGGCAGACATTTGAATGATGCGTCGCCGGTGCGAGACCGTGCGATCAGCGTAAAGTTATTCATAGTCACCAAGTTGTACGATGACGAGCCCGAACTCGCCACCGATTGGTTTTGATCTAATAAAAGCACTCCTTCCGTCTCCGGTCGGAGCTCTGTTTGCATGTATTAGCTCTAGAATTACCACAGTTATCCAAGTAATTGTGGGTACGATCTAAGGAACCATAACTGATTTAATGAGCCTTTCGCGGTTTCACCTTAATTTGGCTTGTACTGAGACATGCATGGCTTAATCTTTGAGACAAGCATATGACTACTGGCAGGATCAACCAGGGAGCTGTTCTTATTATGATAAACGATGTCTGTGTGTGACACTACGTGTGCGCGACGTGCGTATAAGATATGTGTATTTTTTATTATTATTATTTTTTTAATAGTATGATGTTTAGTAATATTCCATCACACAAAAATAAAAGTATATATACACACAAACGCACCCACACACACACTCGTAGCGTGCAGATCATCCTTACTTATTTCGAAAAGTACCGAACAAAAAATTTCGAAAAATTCTGGAACATTCTCAACTGGGTGTAGATTGAACAAAAATTATCACGAGTGCATTGTCTTTAATAATTTATCTGGTATATATAAAAAAAATATATTTCATCAGTTTTCAGTAAAGCCCGGAAAAAAAAAACTTTATTGAAAACTCATTTAGGGTGTGTTTTATAAAGTTCTTGATCATTATTATTTTATATACCTACGTAATAAAAATTTTTGTTTCAAAAGCAATGAATGTATGTATGTATGTACACTAATTGTGCAAGTTCGACTTTCACTTGTCCGGTTATTTTGGATTGGAGAATGAAAATGTTAAGCATAATCATTTATAATAAAATGATTATGCTTAAAATTTGCCATTCTCCTATCCAAAAAAAAATTTGGAAAAATTCTCATAATATTATTGAAACTATTCAAGATTCTCCCATCTTTTACACCCCCAAACCCTATTAAAGTTCATAGTAATAAAAAAAAACTTAATATTTAGATTCGTACAGTCCTAGGACAAAAGGACATATAGTACCATATATATGCAGCAACCTTTCTAACCCTCTACCCTACCCCATTAACCCCTTATATATTTTACTGTAATTTATATTAAATTTATATTATAATTACACCAACCAATAACTCTAAAAACACTATTAACACTATAATATTTCTCTTCTCTTTCTCTTTATCCCTTTTTAGTGTTCCGTACGGAACACTTATAAGATGACTTCGGTGTCTGTCTGTACGTCTGTCTGTCACACCCGATTTTTTCCGAAACTATTTGTCATAGAAAGTTGAAATTTAGTAATAATATAGGAATTGATGGCCTCATCAGAGCCATGTAGTTTTGAAAGTTAAATTTTGACTTAAGGGGTTAGTTTTGGGGGGTAAAATCGGAAGTGAAAAAAAAATTTTTTTACTAGGTAATCGAGTGCGGTGTCAAATGAAAGCTTGTGAAAACACGAGTAATATATATATATATATATATATATATATATATATATATATATATATATATATATATATATATATATATATATATATTGTAATACTTGCGCGCACTTTTCTTTTTATTATTTTTAAAAAATCGCGAAAAATCGCTATCCACCCGCCTTATATCGAAACGTACTTATTAAAAAATTTTTGAATTTTCTCCACGGGGTGTAGATTCAACGAAAATTATCACAAGTGCATTACCTTTATTACTTTATCTGGTATATAAAAAAAAAACAGAAATTTCAAGGTCATCAATTTTCAGGAAAGATTGGAAACAAACTTTGTTGAAAAACTCATTTGGGGTGTGTTTTATGAAGTCACTGATCATTTTGTACTTCCGTTACAACATTTTTTATTTTAAAAGTAATCAACGTACGGAACACTAATTGTGCAAGTTCAACTTGCACTTGACCGGTTATTTTTAGTTAAAATTTAACAAAATGAAAAAGATTCCCCGACTCAAAAAATCTTTAAAAGAACACTCTTTTTATGTTTTACTATAAATATTTGCGAAAAATATTTATTTATTATCTTTTTTGTTATGGATCTAAAAAATCTAATAATCTAAACAAAAGACCAGCAAAATTGCCTTATTAGTATTAAAACCATACCCCTTTCGCCCTCTTTGCTTTAAGAGATATTGCTTAAAAACTGACATCACTGAAATAGAAGTATATTACGAGATACACGTCATCACCCCTTTAGCCCCTTACCTCATCCCTTTCACCTCATATATATAGGTAGTTAACTATAGGAAAATAATTTTAAATTAATTATTGTACATTTCTAAATATATATCTTAATCAAAAACCACAAAAAATTCAATGTTTAAATTCCTCGATTAAAAGAATCCCGTAAAATTCCTATAACAATGCAAATATAAAGTCACTTTTCTATTTCCACCTGATATATTTATTACAAATGATTCTGATTCTGCTTATAAATAGTTGATTATCTCATTCACAAAGCCTGGAAAAACTTACATAATACCATTAAAATTACAGAAAATTCTCCCATCCCTTTCATCCTCTTTCCCCATTAATACTGATAGTGATATAAAAAAATAATGTTTAGATTCTTTACAGTCCAAGAATCCTGAAAAAAGACACATAACATCGTATATATGCACCAACTCTTCTAATCTCCCACGCTACCCCATTAACCCCTTATATATTTTACTGTAAATAATATACTTAAAATTTGTCAATTACATACCTTAAAAAAGCATATAACTCTATATATACGAAACAACCCCTCTGAACTCACTCTCCCCACCCGTTTCACTCCTTTTATGTTATAATATACGTATTTATGACAAATATTTGTTTATTATCGCAACAAAATACCTCATACTAATTAATAAAAACCATACAAAATTTATTGACCCCCCTCCTTTCCTTAAGCAGCGATATATCTCAAAAACTACAGGCTTCATCCTGTTATGAGATATTATAATAATAATAATAATAATAATAATAATTATTTAAGCAAATAAGAATAGAAAACAAAATCAACAACATCAGGAGAGATCTAGGACATCTTACCCAGTTTATAAGCGGGAACGCGTCCAAACGTGTCACACAGGGGGCAAACAAGATCAAATCTAAGTCTCCCAACAGAACACTGCCAGAAATCCTCGATACCTTGAAACAAAAACTATCTGTATATGCCGCAAGACTCCGTAGATACAAAGAATCAAATGAGAGGAAAGACACCAACAACCTCTTCCGAAGAAGCGAAAAACAGTTCTACCGGAAAACTATGTACAACAAACAGATAGCAGTGACTGAACCACCAAACGAACAAGAACTCACAGATTATTGGAAAAGTATCTGGTCAGAACCCAAACTACACAATAATAACACCCCCTGGATCAAAGCCGAAGAAGACAAACATAAACATGTGACAGAACAAGAAAATACCACATTTAATACACAAGAAATTACAGAAACTATCAAACACACACACAACTGGAAATGTCCTGGAATAGACAATATACAAAACTTCTGGTACAAACAGTTTACCACCACACACGAAGCACTCACACACCAAATCAACAAAGCCATTCTACAACCACACACATTTCCCACTTTCCTCACACAAGGAATAACATATGTTAAACCCAAAAGCTCAGACACCACAAACCCGTCAAACTACCGACCTATTACCTGTCTTCCAACCCTATACAAGATCATCACAGCCACAATTTCGAAGAAAATAGAACAACACCTAACAGACAACAATATCCTCACAGAAGAGCAGAAGGGATGCAGGAAAAATAGTCGAGGATGCAAAGAGCAGCTGATTATAGATAGCGTGATTATGGGACAAACCAGAAAAGAACACAGAAACCTTCACATCGGTTATATAGACTATAAAAAAGCCTTCGACTCCATACCCCACAGCTGGTTAATCAGGGCCCTAGAAATCTATAAAATCAACCAACACCTCAGGCAGTTTCTCGCGCAAATTATGAAAACATGGAAAACCAAAATACGCCTAGAAACACAAACCGAACGGATTCAAACAGAAGAGCTGTACATCAAACGGGGTATATTTCAGGGAGACTCGCTCAGTGCTCTATGGTTTTGCCTCTGTCTGAATCCACTCTCAAATATACTAAACAGAACAGAGCATGGCTTCAATATCAGACACCAAAAAGTGAATCAACATAAAATAAACCACCTCCTATATATGGACGACATAAAACTCTACGCTGCCACACAAACACAGCTGAAAGAACTCCTCAAAATCACAGAAATATTCACCTTAGATGTCAATATGGAATTTGGTATAAGTAAATGCAAAGTGCTCCACATCAACAAAGGCCAATGGAAGTGCCACCATGAGACAGAAACCATCAACAATGAAACGCTCGATAACATGTTCGATAAAGAAACATACAAATATCTAGGCTTCCAACAAAGCACCAAACTCAACCACACTCACGTCAAAACAGAGCTCAGAACCGAATTCAAAAACAGACTGACGAAACTTTTGCAAACAAAACTCAACTCTAAGAATCTCACTAAAGCCATCAACACGTTCGCTATACCTATACTCACATATTCATTTGGTATCATCAAATGGTCACAAACAGACATAGAAAATATTCACATCCTTATACGATCTCAATTCACCAAATACAGGAAATTACACCCCAACGCATGCAAAGAAAGACTTACCATCGAGAGGAAGGCAGGAGGAAGAGGAATTATAGACATCAGATCCTTACACACAAAACAAATACAAGCACTTAGGAAATTCTTTCACAGCAAGCAAACCAGCCTCCACACAGCGACAGTGAAAGCAGACAAAAACTACACACCTCTCGACTTATCCCGGGCAGACCACTCAGCAGACACACACAGTCACACCCAATTACAACAGGAAAAGATGAAAACGTGGTCAGAGAAAACACTCCACGGAAAACACAGATACTACATAGAACAAGACCACGTAAAAAAAAAACAATCATACACCTGGTTACAGGATGGGCAGCTATTTCCTGAAACAGAAGGCTTCTTACTTGCCATCCAGGATAAAGTCATATTAACCAGAAACTACCAAAAGCATATCATCAAAGACCCGACTATTGCAGAGGACAGATGTAGGAAATGCCACCAGCAGAAAGAAACGATCGAACACATAACGAGCGGATGTAGAATATTGGCCGGAACAGAGTACACAGCCAGGCATGATTCAGCTGCCAAAGCAGTTCACCAAGCACTAGCCACAACATACAAACTCATAGAAAACACAGATCCCTACTACAAATACACGCCAACATCCATACTTGAAAATGAAGATTACAAGCTCTACTGGGACATCAGTAT
>JAHKBH010003695.1:15000-17327 GCA_019049505.1 Pachyrhynchus sulphureomaculatus
TCTAGTTTGTTGATCCCTTCCGAAATAATAGGATTTGTCCAAGTCTGCAAAATATCCGTTAGTGTCTGCAATCAACCCTCGTTTGAATAAAATCTTTGTCCCGCCAGCCATTTCTTCAAATTGGGGAACAAATAGTAGTCCGAGGGAGCCAAGTAATGGAGAATAGGGGGGGATGTGAAACGAGTTGGAATCCTATTTCCATTAATTTTGCGACCACAACTGCTGAGGTGTGTGCTGGTGCGATGTGTTTGTCGCGATGGAAAAGGACTTTCTTGTGGGCCAATCGCGGGCGTTTTTCTTGCAGCTCGGTTTTCAAAACGGTCCAATAACGATGAATAATATTCACCTGTAATAGTTTTACCCTTTTCCAGACAGTCGATGAGGATTATCCCTTGCGAATCCCAAAAGACAGTCGCCATAACCTTTCCCGGCCGAAGAACGGTCTTCGCCTTTTTTGATGCAGATTCCCCCCTTGGTAACCCATAACCTTTAGGCCGAGTAATTGTGTTTAGATCCCCATTGTTGTTTGAGCGGCGCAGAATTTGTCTCAGGAGTATAGTAATGTATCCATGTTTCATCCACAGTGACGAAAACGGCGCTGAAAAGTCCTCCGGATTCTTCTGGAACAGCTGCAAAACCATCCTTGCAAACACTTCACCACGATTCCGTTTTTGGTCAAGCGTGAGCAATCGCGGCACCCAACTTGCGGATAGCTTTCTCATGTCCAAATGTTTTATGCAAAACTATTATGTACCTGTTCAGTCGAGATGCCCACAGCACTAGCAATCTCCACGCACCTTAACTCTTCTGTCATCCATCACCATATCATGGATTTGATCAATGATTTCTGGAGTCGTAACCTCCACAGGCCGTCCAGAATGTTCAGCGCGCACTTGTGCGCCCATATAGCCAGTCCGAAAATTTTGAAACCACTTATATAAACTGTTCTAATCGAAGGTGCAGAGTCACCATAATGTTTATCAAGCTTCTCTTTAGTCTCCTGAGGCGTTTTGCCTTTCATAAAGTAATGTTTAATCACCACACGAAATTGCTTTTTTCGTCCATTTCTTGAAAATCACTCGACTTCCTTGAGCATTTCACACGAATGCCAAACACAAAGAAATAGACCAATATGGCTGAAACTTGGTGTGCGTTCATTCAAGAGAGGCTACTAACTAAACATGACCTCGATATGCGCCGGTGGTGCCATCTCTCGGACTTTGCATGGACTTTTCAAACCAGCCTCGCATATATATATATATATATTTATATATATATTATATATATATATATATATATATATATATATATATATATATATATAAATTATATATATATATTATATATAGATATATATACTATATATATATATATATATAATATATATATATATATATATATATATACTAATTTAATGCACAGCAATTTATTATTGAAATTCAAATTAGTTTTCTCTGTCATTTGGGAGATTGCCTTCAAAATATGTGTAAAGTCTTTTATAATCATCTCTATATACTACTCATTGTAAGTTTGACCAGTTTGAACAAATTAACAATAGTGGTAATAAAAAATACTGGGCTTGCAATGGTGATTTTAACATTCTGCACTTTAACGTCTGTTTTGTCTATTTTTTTTTTTTTTTAAATTATTCGACATGCTTTTTAGTTGAAGTTTAGCGCTTATTCAATAATTTCCAATGATAAATATCGACAAGCTGCCACGAATTCGCAAACTCCGGATCATTTTTGGTATTTGAATTGATATTAGTCTCCCCGCGTATCTATCGTCTTCCATCCAAAAAAACATTTATGTGATGCAGAAATTGTCTTCTTGAAAAGCAATGATTGCCACATACTTTTTTCGCCATTTTGTTTATTCAATGGCAATTGGGCTTAGTTTTACGTGAAATTTAATTATAGCTCTTTATTTCATGGATGATATATTTTTTACAATGTAACATACCATACATAATACCCAATACCTGTCTAAACGACTAATTCAGTTTTCATGCAGCTCTATTCTTCTATTGGTAAGATTTTCCATAAGAGTTTAGTCCACATTTGACCAAGATGGGATTGGGCAATTTCAGAGAAATAACCGTTTTTAGTGATGCTGGTGGTATATGTGAGGGCACCGAAAGCAAAGTATTAGGTAAACGTAAGTATTGACATTATTTAAATATAACGCAGTTGATGCTGGCGGAGCCGTTGCGAGTTGCTAATAATATATGCAACTATACCTTCATTACAGCATAATATATCAGTGGTATATATACCGGATATCCAAAATTATCACAGCATTACAATTATAATGAAATTACGATATTG
>JAHKBH010003697.1:0-17220 GCA_019049505.1 Pachyrhynchus sulphureomaculatus
GAAACAAAATAGTACAAGGTTCATGATGTCTCACCGTTGTACCTTTTGAATTCCGATTAATTTAGTAACTTTTTTATTATGGCAGATTACATAATTTTAAAAGAATAATACTTAAAGAAATTAACTTCTGTTATAGTGAAAAAGCCCTTAACTAATAAGTAAAACAACTTGACATTCAAAATGTTCAAAGAATTGACGACTCCTAATACATAAATATGTTATATTTGCACTTTATATTAGTTCAGACTGTTTAAATTTGATTTACACACATTAATAACAAGCACCATAAGTTTTGGCAAAATTTAAATAATTTGTCTGTAAACCTGGAGTGCGGATAAGTTTGATTATCAGCGCCGCAACAATGATTTGTCACGTGTTTTTAGTATTTTCTTTATTGATTCAAAACAAATTAATTTGCAAAATGCAGGAAAATCATGTCCTACATGAATACAACACAAGATTGCAATGTAAGTTACATTTAACATGGTTAACTTGAACGTCTTATTATAGTAAGGAAATGACTAAAAATATAGCGTAAAATACAAATTTGTGGCTTACGCCGTTGCTGCAACTGATGGTTTAATTTAAATTTAATATTTACCTTGCGCCCTGGCATTCCTTCGGAATACTTATTGGTCAAGCAGGACCCGAGACACTGTAATACTGATAAAGAGGTAAAATTTTCTGAAGCTATCATTTCCAGACCTCTCAGTTGTCTGTTTTTTCTCAGCTTTAATAATTTCAAAAAAGCTCAGGGTTCCGCTCTCCCAGAGGTTTTCACTTAGAACCTTTAAACTCATATTGGCAGTTTGCTGAAGTACTAGCTTATGGGGTCGAAGTATTAGTTTTATGAGCCTAACAAAAAACAAATAAAATATATACTAAAATATAAAGTAAAGGTCAAAATTTATATTGTGAGATGATTTAGTTGTCATACATTACTAGTATAATCTATTTTTTGGTCTCACCTCTCAAAAAGTTCCCTCCTAATATAGTAAAACTGATATTTATTATGATATTTTTAAGAACGATTAAAATTTAAACCTTTTCCAACCAGTTTTCAAGAATAGATACATATACATAATATATATATATAATATATATATATATATATATATATATATATATAATATATATATATATATATATATGTATATATATATATATATATATATATATATATATATATAAATTATATATATATATATATATATGTATGTATATATATATATATATATATATATAAATTTATATATATATACATATATATATATATATATTATATATATAATATATATATGTATGTATGTATATATACGAGGCTGGTTTTGAAAAGTCCGTGCAAAAATAAAAACTACTTATGTGTTTGGGGTAAACCTTTTTTATTTTTCGACATAGTCTCCTTTTAGGCTTATACACTTCGTCCAACGATGTTCTAGTTTGTTGATCCCTTCCGAATATAGGATTTGTCCAAGTCTGCAAAATATCCATTAGTGTCTGCAATCACCTCCTCGTTTGAATAAAATCTTTGTCCCGCCAGCCATTTCTTCAAATTGGGGAACAAATAGTAGTCCGAGGGAGCCAAGTCTGGGAGAATAGGGGGGATGTGAAACGAGTTGGAATCCTATTTCCATTAATTTTGCGACCACAACTGCTGAGGTGTGTGCTGGTGCGTTGTCGTAATGGAAAAGGACTTTCTTGTGGGCCAATCGCGGGCGTTTTTTCTTGCAGCTTGGTTTTCAAACGGTCCAATAACGATGAATAATATTCACCTGTAATAGTTTTACCCTTTTCCAGATAGTCGATGAGGATTATCCCTTGCGAATCCCAAAAGACAGTCGCCATAACCTTACCGGCCGAAGGAACGGGTCCCCTTCCGCCTTTTTTGGTGCAGATTCCCCTTGGTAACCCATTGTTTAGATTGTTGTTTGGCCTCAGGAGTATAGTAATGTATCCATGTTCATCCACAGTGGACGAAACGACGCTTAAACTCCTCCCCGGATTCTTCTGGAACAGCTGCAAACCATCCTTGCAACACTTCACACGATTCCGTTTTTTGTCAAGCGTGAGCAATCGCGGACACCCATCTTGCGGATAGCTTTCTCATGTCCAAATGTTTTTGCAAATATTATGTAACCCGTTCAGTCGAGAAATGCCCACAGCACTAGCAATCTCACGCACCTTAACTTTAACTCTTCTGTCATCCATCACCATATCATGGATTTGATCAATATTTCCTTTCTGGAGTCGTAACCTCCACAGGCCGTCCAGAACGTTCAGCGTCACTTGTGCCCATATGGCCAGTCCGAAAATTTTAAAACCACTTATTAACTGTTCTAATTCGAAGTGTGCAGAGTCACCATAATGTTTATCAAGCTTCTCTTTAGTACTCCTGAGGCGTTTTGCCTTTCATAAAGTAATGTTTAATCACCACACGAAATTCTTTTTCGTCCATTTCTTGATTCACACGAATCCCAAACACAAAGAAATAGACCAATATGGCTGAAACTTGGTGTGCGATTTCATTCAGAGATGCTAACTAACTAAACATGACCTCGATACGCGCCGGTGGTGCCATCTCTCGGATTTTACACGGACTTTTCAAACCAGCCTCGTATGTAAATGTATATGTATATGTATATATATATGTATATATATATGTATATATAATATATATATATATATATATATATTATATATATATATATATATATATATATGAGACACCTTGTTTACTTTTAAATACTTGGATCTGAAGCGTGACTAAACACTATTACCATACCCTATGCTCTAATAAATTGAATTAGTTCTGCTGTATGAGAATCTAAAAAGTGACTTTTTACTCTCGCTCTAACAGAATATCCTACATTTCAAACAGTCCCATCATAAACCAAAGAATGAGTTCCTACTATTTTTTTTTTTTTTTTTTAAAAGTTATGTTATACTGTGCTTGATGCTACCAGCAAAATTTAAAATATTTTTAAAATGTTCACTTGTGATAACTGAAAAATCTTTGTATAAGGGTTTATTTTTGGGTGTAATGAGATATCAATGAATTAGCACCAAATAGACACATTATTTAAATCTTGATATGATGAAAACTAATTTGAGCGGCAACTGCTAGATCAACTTGAATGCGGGGTTCACTGTTTTCTAAAGTATTTGTCGACAAAGTTGTTGGACCATAAAATATTAATCTATGACTTAAGGAAACCGAGCAATGGCGATAATCTAATTTCCACATTTCTGAAAGTTGCAACCTGCCCTATAATGCTACCTTTGGTACGGAAAACCCTGTTTTGTATAAAAAGCCACTCACACCGTAAATTTATCGTTAAAACAATGTAAATAATTTCTATAAGAAAACACTTTCGCCTAATTCTCTAAAAAGGTGATTAAGGTGAAGATAAAAATGAAACGTGTTAGAATTGTAAAATACTTCATACCATTACTTAGACATTCATTTACTTCTGATTTTTTATACTAAATTTCTTATAAAAACGTTTATATGGTGGTATTTACAAGTCTATCTATATTGCCTAAAAACAAAATCTTCAGTTAGACAGTTAGAGATTTTAGGTACAATAGCTAGAAGTGTTATATTTGCATTGTTCTATATCAATTTGTTTCAAAACTAAAATCAGTAAAATATAGTATTACTCGCCTCTTTTTCGGGCTTATCGAACTAGATCTTGTTAACCTCTGTTTTATTTCTATTTTTATAATTTTATATTTTCTTTACTGATAATATATTTCTTCTAACTTCTACCAAAATTCAAATAAAAATTTAAATACTCTTAGTTACATCAGACAAATTCGACACATAATACGAAGAAAAGCTTATTGCACCGGAGAGTCAAAGAAATTGTCACAAAAGGCAACATTTTGTATCATTAATTGTACACAAAATTTTTTGACACTAAAAATTTTTTTATATTGCGTAATCTTAACTTTGCAACAACTTGTTAAAACAAATTGTCCAAAGTATAGGGAAGACAAAAAGATGTAAATTTGTAAAAAAAAAAAAATTTAAAATTTTGAAGTACAGTGACGGAGAAAACTAGCCATAAAATTGCATTTGGGTCATTTATCTGTGAAAGGTTACATTTTTCTAATAACCAGTCAAGTGCAAGTTGAACTTGCCCAATTAGTGTTCCGTATTGCTTTTAAAATAAAAAATTTTGTTACGAAGGGATAAAATTGATCAATGAACTTCACAAAAACGCACCCCAAATGAGTTTTTCAACAAAGTATTTTTCCGATTTTTTACTGGGAACTGATGATTTTTATTTTTTTATATATCAGATAAATTATTAAAGGTAATGCACTAGTGATAATTTTCGCAATCTACACCCTCTGGAGATTATTCCAGAATTTTTTTTCAAACTTTTTTGATCAGTACTTTTCGAGATAAAGAAGGGACAGCGATTATCGGCGATTTTTTAAAAATAATACCAAGAAAAGTGCTCGCAAGTATTACATTATATATAGTTTTGAACTCGTGTTTTTACAAGCTTTCATTTGACACCTCTCTTAATGACCCGGTAAAAAAAAAATTTCACTTCCGATTTCACCCTCTAAAACTAACTCTTTAAGTCAAAATTTAACTTTCACAACTACACGGCTCTGTGGATGGATTCCTACATTAGAAGCAAATTTCAACTTTCTGTGTCAAGTAATTTCTGAGAAAATCAGGTGTGACAGACAGATGGACGGACAGACACATAGACACCGAAGTGATCATTATAAGTGTTCCGTGTGAATACTAAAAACGGTATTTAAGTGTTTTCGTGATGTTTTTTTTTGTTTTAAATGGAACATCCCCCATACCTTGTAACCTTCTAACTAAAAATATCTTCAAATTTACAAAAACGAATAATAGCACGTAAAAAATAAATCTATTTTTAACTTTTTGGCTGTCTGGTAAGAGGTGATTTAATATAACGAAATAACAAAAATATAAAAAATATTAACTTTCTTTATAATTTTTAATAAATTTTTAGGAAAGCAAAACCAAAGTTACGTCACGATTCGAAGACTTGAAGAATCAGTCTTTCTTTTTCTAACAAGAGTCAAGATAATTGAGATGCTAGAAGTTGTTTCGCACATTGTTTACCATTTTTCTTTGTAAACTGAGAATTTATTGGTGGTATCTTTCATTTCATTAAACAGTAGTTCAGTGATATATCATACAAATGCACCATACAATAACTGGGGGGTTATTTTGGAAATGTCAATGAATAAGCCTTTTGTTGACATCTTACCCAATTTAACGTATCTTCTTGCCAAATTAAAAGAAAATCGTGTTCTTGGAATCAAAAATTGTCAATTTAGAGTAACTTTTTAAGGTTTCGCCTACGATAACACAAAGCATCTTCATGGATCCGTACTCTTCAAGATTAAAACACTAAATTTTCCTGAAAAATGCCTTGTACAAACATACGAGAATTGACATGACCCAATCCCGCAAACCGCGATTTCCAAATCCAAATTCCATACAAAGATAATTATCAAAAAATAAACTTCTTTTTATTACTCTCATTAAATTGACGAATGAATGGGGTAAACAGGGAGTTATTTGCTGGTGCATATGTCTTTCTTACCCTACGTGCATATATGTAACATTATTATGGCTAAAGGTACTATTCAAATGGTTAAAAATGAGGGTAATTTCATTGTTTAAATGAATGTACAGAAGTGAAAAAGCTGCAGCAACGGGTTCCTGTAACTTGCAAAGTGAGTTGCATCAATGTTTGAAGACTTTAAAACACTCCATAACAACTGCTGACATTTTATTTCTTTTGTGTCACTCTTGATAAAGTAAATTATCCAATTTGAACCCAACATCCTGAATTGGATCTAGTGACCTGATTGTATAAAAACATAAACCTTGACTTCTACTATCTAAATGTTTCATTTATTTTTAAATCATGCTACAAATAAAAACTATGATTTTGATGAATCCAAGAGCTTTTCTCATTTTGACTGAATTATAAGCAGCACTAAATAAAAAGTTATCAATATATTTCCATTGCAAAACAATATACTAACTATTAATATATAATATATATATATATATATATAAATATATATATAATATATATATATATAATATATATATATATATATTATATATATATATATATATATATATACAGGATTACAGGAAAGTCGTCCTAGATAATTTAAGGACGTTATAGTTTAGGTCGTTTCTGACCGATTTGACTTCTATGACATGATGTCCTAAACTTAACCGTTTTCGAGATATTGGAGTTTAAAGATTTCTAAAAAAAACATGTTTTTTTTTTGCTTTTATTAGAGGTTCTCGAGTGCGATTTTTTGGTTATTTTTTAGTTAGTCTGTATCTCAAGTATCAAAAATCATCAAAAAAATTTGAACTAGTTACTAACAGTTTCAAATGGCGGCTTGTTAATGTTTCTAAATTACGAATTTTTACTAAGTGTTTCCTACTTTAAATCAAAAAGAAGAAAAAAAAATGTATGGAAGTTATTCTGCAAATTATTTTAAAAACTTTTACGTCTTTTTAGCTATCAAAAAAGGTATAATTTACTAGGAGTTTAATAGGAAAAAACTGTACAGAGAATGACACCTAAAGCGGGCTCGGGTAGCAAAAGGTAAATTTTTAGTTCTAGGTGAAAATACGAAAAATACACAAATAAAACAAAAAACCTTGCAATTTAATATTTTTTATTAATTATAATTCATGTTCTATATGGCCGCCCCTATTTCTAACACAAATTCTCATTCTTTTTCTTAAATTACTTTTCACAACGCTGGTTGTGAGGTGCCGCCTCATTTCGTCAGCCGCATCAATTATTTTTTGTCTTAGGACGTCCCACGTTTTCGATAGGAGTCATCTGGTCGTATACGAGACTTTTCATGTGACCCCACACATAAAAATTCATCGGTTTTTAGGTCTGGGCTTCTCGCCAGCCAGGGTATGGGTCCGCCTCTTCCAATCCTATTTGTTGGGATAATTGTCATTGAGCCATGCACGAACACTTCCTCTGTAGTGAGCTGGGCAGCCATCGTGTTGAAAGTACATGTTTTGTCTCAAACCAATAGGTAGGTCTTCCATCAAATTAGGTAAATCGTTCCGCAAAAAATGTCGTATTCCTCGCCATTCAAATTATCTGGCAGGAAGAATGGCCCAACCAAATAATTTGAAATTATAACCCATCCACACATTTAAGCTGAATCTTGTTTGCGATCCTTTCGTTCTTTTTTTGTTTGGGTGCCTTCCTCTTTAGAAGCCCAATAGTGGGCATTGTGGTAGTTTGTAAGTACCGTCTTTGTCGAATTTCGACTCGTCAGTCCATAGTATTTTCTTAAAAAAAGATGCATCTTCGACATCGGTATTGAGCATAAATCTGCAGAATTCTACTCGTCGCAACGGATCCCCTTCTTCAATGACTTGCACGGGCGTATAGTGGGTAAGGGTGTTGCCCCAACAGTATGCATTACAAACCATACCTTCCACTGCGAAATACCAAGCTGTTGTGCGACAACATTTGTAGATGTGGTTGGGTCCACCTCAAAGAGACGTCGTATTTCGTTTTCTTCGTCTTCGTCAAAGATTACGTGGTCGTCCCATGTCAGTCCGCCGTCTTAGTACGCAACCAGTTTCTCGTAGTCTTCGATAAGTTCCATCAAATACGCTAACATCAAGTACACGACGAGTAGGATATCGCAGTATGTATTCATCACGTGCACGCGACGACACTCCTTCGCAAAATCCGTAACACATTAGGATGTCAGCATATTCCTCGTTGGTATACGTTGCCATATGTCAAAAGCAGAGATCAAAATCCAGTTACGAGCCAATTCACACAGTCAGAAGATTTTTTTGAAAAGCACGGTATAGCACATCTACCATGGGGACGAATCGCATGAGCAGACTAAAAATCATTCAATAATGTGTTTAGTGAACAGAAAATGTCACTCGCACAGAGAGTACCCCGACAAGAAAAAATGCTTACCCAACCCTTTTTATTGTTTGAAGGTGCAGATAGAGAAACCGGTAATTGGTAGTATCTAAATTCTATTATTATGTTACTCTACATTTGGCCTACTGAAATCTCATTTTCTTAGAATTTTCAATAGATCCAGTAGATATTATACCGTTTTAGATAGCTAAAAAGACGGTCTTAACAAACTACCACAATGCCCACTATTGGGCTTCTAAAGAGGAAGGCAACCCAAACAAAAAAAGAACGAAAAGATCACAAACAAGATCAGCTTAAAATGTGTGGATGGGTATAACTTCAAATTATTTGGTTGGGCCATTCTTCCTACCAGATAATTTGAATGGCGAGGAATACGATAATTTTTTTGCGGAACGATTTACCTAATTTGATGGAAGACCTACCTATTGGTTTGAGAACAAAACATGTACTTCAACACGATGGCTGCCCACTCACTACAGAGGAAGTGTTCGTGCATGGCTCAATGACAATTATCCCAACAAATGGATTGGAAGAGGCGGACCCATACCTTGGCCGGCGAGAAGCCCAGACCTAACACCGATGATTTTTATGTGTGGGGTCACATGAAAAGTCTCGTATACGACCAGATGACTCCTATCGAAAACGTGGATGTCCTAAGACAAAAAAAATTGATGCGGCTGACGAAATGAGGCGACACCTCACAACCAGCGTTGTGAAAAGTAATTTAAGAAAAAGAATGAGAATTTGTGTTAGAAATAGGGGCAAACCATATAGAACATGAATATAATTAATAAAAAATATTAAATTGCAAGGTTTTTTTGTTTTATTTGTATATTTTTTCGTATTTTCACCTAGAACTAAAAATTTACCTTTTGCTACCCGAGCCCGCTTTAGGTGTCATTCCTGTGCACGTTTTCCTATTAAACTCCTAGTATTATACCTTTTTTTTTGATAGCTAAAAAGACGTAAAAGTTTTTTTAAAATAATTTGCAGAATAACTTTCCATACATTTTTTTTTTTCTCTTTATTGATTTAAAGTTAGAAACATTAACAAGCCGCCATTTGAAACATGTTAGTAACTAGTTCAAAATTTTTTGATGATTTTTGATACTTGACATACAGACTAACTAAAAATAACCAAAAATCGCACTCGAGGAACCTCTAATAAAAAAAAATCGATAATAAAGCAAAAAAAAACAGGGGTTTTTCTAGAAAATCTTTAAACTTCAATATCTCGAAAACGGTTAAATTTAGGACATCATGTCATAAAGTCAAATCGGTCAGAAACGATCTAAACTATAACGCCTTAATTATCTAGGACGACTTTCCCTGTAACCCTGTATAATAAATATATATATATAAATATAATATATATATATATATATATATATATAATAAATATATATATAAAGATACATATATATATTATATATATATATATATAAATATATTATATATATATATAAAATACATATATATATATATATAAAGATACATATATATATATAATATATATATATATATATATATATAATATATATATATATATATATATATAAGATAATATATAGTATATATATATATATATATATATTATATAGTTATATATATATATATATATATATATAATATATATATATATATATATATATATATATATATATAAAGATACATATATATATATATATATATATATACGATATATATATATATATATATATATATATAAAGATACATATATATGTATATATATATATTATATAATATATATATATATATAATATATTATATATATATAGATGGGACAATATACTAACTATATAATATATAATTTCAAATTTATTTTGTCTTACGCAAGACCTTGCGGAATCACTTTGATGGGGGTGAGCAGGACCGATGTGATTACACTGATTGCTCTAAGGTCTTTGATCGGCTGGATCATGGGATTCTGTTGGACAAGTTTTTCGCAATTGGCTTTTCGGGTAAGTTATTATCTTTTTTTAAATCATACTTAATAAACCGCTCGCAGCTTGTACAGTGTCTTGGTCAGAATTCTTCTAGCTTTGTTGCCACATCGAGGAGTGCCGCAGGGGGCATTTTGGGTGCCACTCCTTTTCAATATATTTATAAATGATCCTACTCAGAGAGCGGGTGTTAAAATATTTACTTTATGCTGATGACGTAAAGCTATCTTGCCGGAATCAGAGACCTGAACGACTGCATAAGACAACAGGATCTCATAAAACAATTGTGTTGTAACAACAACTTCCTTTGAAGGTATCCAAATGCAATGTAGTCACCTTTACAAAAACATTGAGTCTCATACAATTCAATTACAGTATGAACGGTCAGGTTCTAGAGTATGTCAGTCGGTGTCTGATTTGAGGTGTTTTGCTGGATACTGCCTTGTCTTTTCGTGGCCATATTGCAAAGATTACGGCGGAGACTTTTAAACTATTGGTTTCTTCATACGTAATAGTGCCGACTTGTTGAATATGATACTCTAAAATTGCTTTTAAAATAGTTTCGTGAGATCACGCCTTGAATACTCAGTTGTTGTTTTGGTGCCCCCTTTTATCAAGCGCACTTTCAAAATATTTAAAAAATTCAAAGCGTTTTTTAAAGTACGCTAGGTTTTTAAACTCGATGGATATATCCCGAAGTTAGGTTATCCCTATGAAAGTCTCTTTGATAGATTTCGATGGAAAGTTTAGAAGCAAACGCCGAAACAATTATATTTTTACATAAGATAATATCAAACATAATTGATGCAAACAAAATTTTACAGTGTCGGCCTTGTCATGTACCTAGACCACCACACGTATCTGCAAACTTTTAATTTACCAATCCCAAGAATAAATGTCCTAAAATTTTCTCTTCTTTTTCAAATTTGCGAGTAAAATATAATCGAATGCAGCAATGATATTTCAACTGCAGCGTGACAACAAATATAAAAAAATTTAGTTTTTTAAAATATGTTGTGTTAATAACTATTTAATTTTAATTAGGTTTAGTACGTTTAATTATGTTATTTTTCCCATTCTGTAATTGGAATACTGTAGAATGTGGTAAATAAATAAATAATTATATATATATATATATAATATATATATTATATATATAATATATATATATATATATATATATATAACATATATATATAACATATATATAACATATGATATATATATATATAAATATATATATATATATATATATATGAAGATATATATATATAAATATATATATATAAATATATAAATGGAACTGGGGGCGGGAACATTTAATAAAACTATCAGAGTGGCTGACATTAAGAAACAGTTCTCCCACATCACAATTATGTGTTCTTATATATTTTTTCAGAAACAAAGAACTATTATAGTGAAATAGTGTAGTGTAAAAATTCAATACAAATGTGATACTAATGCGATATTTGGTATATAGAGAGAGCTTTAAAAGATTAAGGAAATAAATAACTATTGATCTGAACCATAGTTTTTTTAAATAGTCTAAGCCACAATCCTGCATTTCGCAGCTGTCTAAGAGTTGCTTCACTAAAAAAATAATTAACATATCCTATAGCCACTAAATCACAACACCAAAATCTAGATGTCATTAACTTTCATATTCGAATGATCATAAAAAAAGCAACTCATGCAGCATTATCTTTTGAGCAAAAAATAAGAATGTAATATTTTCACAAGAAAATTACCATGAATAATGAGAAGACATTTGAAGATAACCTGTTCTATATGTTCCGTACGGAACACTTATAAGATCACATCGGCGTCTGTCTGTCTGTCACACCCGATTTTTTCTCCGAAACTATTTGACATAGAAAGGTAAAATTTGGTAAATAATATAGGAATTGATGGCCTCATCATAGCGCCATTGTAGTTTTGAGAATTAAATTTGAACCTTAAGGGGTTAGTTTTGGGGGGTGAAGTCGGAAGTGAAAAAAAAATTTTTTTACTAAGGTCATCGAGTGTGGTAGTCAAATGAAAGCTTGTGAAAACACGAGTAAAAAATATATATATATTTAAATATTATACTTGCGCGCATAACTTTCTTTGTATTATTTTTAAAAATTCGCGAAAAATCGCTGTCCCGGGCCTTATCACGAAAAGTACTTATCAAAAAAGTTCGAAAAAATTCTGGAATAATTCTCCACAGGGTGTAGATTGAAGCGAAAATTATCACCGAGTGCATTACACTTTAATAATTTAATGATCGTACATAAAAAAAAACAAAATTTCAAGGTCATCAGATTTCAGTAAAGATTGGAAACAAACTTTGTTTGAAAACTCATTTTGTAACAAAATTTTTTTTATTTAAAAGGACAAAAGCATTTAAACAATACAACGTACGGAACACTAATTTGCGCAAGTTCAACTTGCACTTGACCGGTTATATTTATTTTTCAAAATTAACTAGATGGTAGGGTGTTACAAAAAAAGTTAAAGCTGTTTTTAATGGTAGCATTGGATTAATAATAAAAATTGAAAAGGTGACAAGGTAGCGGAATTACATTTATAAAATTTAATCAGTATCTTTTACAACACTAAATCCGTATTAGCCGCGGCAATGTTCCTAAAGTTTAGCTTTAGTTTAATGTTTTTTAAGTACACATTGAACATAACTGGTAATACAATAATTTAAAATACTTAGGGTTTAATCCTAAACGCATATGCATACAAACAAACTTCTCCCCGCTTGTCCGAAACAATTCCAATTCCTTTTGGGCAGCTTGCTAAGGCAGTTAGTCAAAATTTCACCAAATCCACCATACCACCACTCACATGGTTAAATAATTCTGTCCTGTTGAGAAAGCGAACTTGTTGGCTGAATTCTTTTGCTTCACATTCTACTGTCGATTTCCAAGGAAAAAAACACACCTACTATTCCCATATTGCAGTCAAGATGCCCCGATGTTGTCTTCAGACAGCGTATCATAAAGCGTATTTTAATGAAGCTAGACACCAAAAGGCTTCTGGCGCTGACGGAAAACTTCCCATAGTTCGCAGAAACTGTGCGAGGGAACTACACCAGTTTTCTGTAGACTTTTCAACCTATACCTACAGGAAAGGGAAGTATTCCTTCCTGCTGGAAATGGTGTCGCTGTTCATTTCCGATACCTAAAAAAGGCAAGAAGACCTTGCCAAATAACTATGCCGACCAGTCCGCACTGCTTTCCCCTAACATCATCAGTCAATTTAGAGTTGGGCCATTAATTTGGGAGCAAATATGTCCCTGACATGATACATTGCAGGCATAGTAAGGAGAGCTTCTCAAAAGTTTGGGAATATTATTTCGAACCAGAAAGCTTTACACTCCACAGCTGTTACAATCTTTACAAAGCACAAAATCTCTACCAACTATGGAATACTGCTCCCATGTTTGGGCTTCGCTCCCAAACATACGACTGCATTAGTTCGATTCTGTCTCAGAGAAGAGCTGTCTCGTCTGATTAGAGACCTGGAACTGACCGGCAGCCTTGATTTGCTGGAACATTGAAGAATGGTTGGCGACTTGAGTCTGTTCTATAAGTATTTTCATGGAAAGTAATTCGAAGGATGTGGCCCGCTTAATTCCTCCCAGAGCGGTGGATAGTTAGAAATACACATCGCGACTAATATTTCACATCCGTATGAAGATCAGCTTGTATACTCCACGTACAACTATCGTTTTGAAGCAGTCTTAGTTATATCGAGAAATAGCGTGATGTGAAATAATTCGCCCAGCCCTGTGTTTCCACCAAGTACAATTTTACAGTGATTCAAGAACGTGAATCACATTTTTTTCCGCACACATGCCACTGCTGGAGCGCTTTAAGGCTTCCCTGTAGAATGTGTGCAGACCCATAAAAAAAAGAAATCACTAAAAACTTCAATTCTACCATAAAACTGGTCATTGTACTTGTAATTTCTTAGTATATATATTTGCACATACAAAAAAAAGATCAATCTGCCATGGTGAAAAGGCCCCTCCCTTCAACTTATCTGAGAATGGTTTTAGTATGGTTTATGGTACAACAGAAAATATATTTTTTATTAACTTTTTTTTAAAAACAAAATGTTTGGGAATCACAATTCATAAATATTGGTAAACACTACTCTCTCAAATTTTAACTTTCAAAGTCATTGTATTTTCCTTCTACTGATGACCAATTTGAACAGTTCTGCTAGTGTATCAATAATGATAAGTAGTTGAATTAAGTTAAGAATTAAGCAAGAATGAATAAAAGCTGAATTATGTTAAGATAAAAAAGTAAGAATGTTTGCCTACAGGGTGTCAGTCAAATATTTCAAATTTCATAATGTTATGAATTGAACTAGATGCTACTAACATATTTGATATTGCAATGACTACAATCGGCTAACACTTTTAAAGCTTTAAACTAATTCTATGGACTATCTAGATGTAAAGAAAATGATTTTCAACTAAAAATATATATTAACAAAAAATATGATATTATGGAATGGTGTACTAATATTATGTTTGCAGAAGTCTCAGTCCTCGCCACATTTTATCCAGGTTGTGTTGTTGGATATTTAGCCCACAATTTTGAAGAAACAAAAAATTACAACATTTAGGTAAAAATAAAACAAGTAAAATAACATATTTTTATGCGTTTAACATAATAGCTAACCTTTTAAAATTATTTACCTGTGATCTTATAAATAAAACGCACTAGAACAAACTTTTCAATCAATAACTAAATGTAACGGCAGTGGGAAACAAATCCCAAGTAACACGGATCCTAATTGGGTTAATAAAATTTATAAGAATGGGAAAACATTATTTATGATAACCTCTTACCAACGCATTTAAGGTCAGTAAATTCGTTATTTACTCAATTGCTGTTATTAAAATTATGAAGGCTAAGAACTAACGTATGTTGTAATATTATTCTCGATTGAAAGCTGTTTTAATGCTCCAATTTTCTAAAATAAATAAAACAAAAACGAAATTCAACTATTCCTCTTACCCCATTCTTTCAACAGGTGGTGTTTATAGCACGTGTGAAAAGCGCGAAAACATGTTTTAAGATAAATTTATAGATAAAATAGACACCTGTATATTATCGATTTGTCGTGGCGCGGTCTTTTAATACGTCGCCTTTACACTAGAAAAGAAAAAAAAAAGATCGTTTTTGTAATCTCAAACCAGAATTTTCTAAAAATAATATAAACTTATCTATATCATTATTGACCTTTTGGCTTGACAACTATAAACACAAGTGTGGGGTATCCATTACGTTTATCGTAAAAGTATTTTGCAAACGATTTTAACACAAGCCAATGACGATAGAAAAAAAATTTAGTGTAGAATTAAGACCTAGC
Source organism: Pachyrhynchus sulphureomaculatus (assembly GCA_019049505.1). NCBI lineage: Eukaryota > Metazoa > Arthropoda > Insecta > Coleoptera > Curculionidae > Pachyrhynchus > Pachyrhynchus sulphureomaculatus. The sequence continues at coordinate 15,311 of JAHKBH010003697.1, forward strand.
ATATTTTGTTTTATTTAAAATTTATTACTGTTTTAAGTTGGTTTTCAAAGCGTACATATGGCATAAAATCGATTTATCTTTGAGCATTTAAGCAAATAAAGTATATAAGATTTTTATGCTATTCTTATTCAAAACAATATTGAAATTTGAAAATTGTTATTTCTAATACTATTCTAGCTTATGTGTGTAGTATTATTTATCAAAAACTTTTTAGATTGAAAATGACCACATGAAAATCTCAGTGTCCAGAGACAATTTTCCAATGCGTAATTGGACCAATTTTTTTTTTGTTTTTTTTTATTGTTCTATACAATCATGCGTTAGTTTCCAAAATTTTAGCAAAATTTTTGTTATGTAGTTAAGTTTAAGAGGTATATTAGTGTTATCTTATCATTAACCACTTATTAAACAATTATTTCATATTATAATTAAATCGTTTTAGTCACCAAATACCCTAACAAAGATTTAGTAGGTCAAGAAATTATGAGACAAAATTTTTTTGTCTGTTGCTGATAAACGAGATAATAATGATAATAACTTCTGAAATCATTGGTTAAATATCTATTCACTCTATTTTACGATTTTAAATATTTTATGGGCGTTTGTAATTAAGGAAAGACACCATTTTACAACACTGTAAACAAAGAGCGCAGGAAAGATGTTTTATAGCAACCAGAATTTGGCGAGATTAATCGTTTATTTTGATGGTAATCTTGATCTCGCTAAATTCTGGTTGCTTGTGAACATCTCTCTTGAACTTTTTTGTTTACTATAAATTACAATCATCGACAAGGGCAGGATAAGGGATTCGGGTTGGTTTCCATAGTAATATCAATATCAATTGAGGCCTTTTTTTCCAGATAGCTACATAAGTATTGTTAGCCATAGCAAAAACTGACGTCATCAAGGGATTAAAAACGGTTTACAGCTACTAATAACAGTTGATAAAAAAATATGCTTTAACATTGTTTCTCAGTTTACGCCAAGAAGATCTAAATTATTAGTCGTGAAAATGAGATTTTAATTTACATTTGAATTTAGGAAAGAGCCCAATGAATACACTTTGGGTAAGAGGATAGATAAGGAAATAGTACTTTTTCGCATCAAAATCCGAAATAATTCAACGCCCCCATACTACGAAATAATCTTACTAGTCCTAGAACCAGGCCGAACGAGCACTCCCTTCTTAAAAAAAAACTTCCCCCCCAAAAACTAGTAGGCAGTTATATTGGTAATGGTTAAATCGAACTGATTTTAATCATCACTTCCAAAAATGATTGAACTAGATATCGATATGCCGGTTTTCACCATTGAGTATATATATATATATACTATTATTATATATATATATATATATATATATATAGATATATATATATATATATATTATATATAGATAATAAATATATATATATAATATATTTATATATATATATATAGTATATATATATATATATACTATATAATTATATATATATATATTTATATAATATATATATTATATATATATATATATATATATTTATATATATATGATATATAGTATATATATATATATATTTTATATATATATAGATATATGGTATATACTATATATAATATATATTATTATATATATATATATACTATATATATATATATATATATATAATATATATAGTCTATATATATTATATATATATATATATATATAGTATATAATAGTATATATATTATATTATATATATATATATATATATATATATATATATAATTATATATATAAAATATATATATATATATATAAATATATATATATATATATATATTATATATACTATATATATATATATATATAAATATATATAATTATATATATATATATAGGGTATAATATACATATGTATATATATATATATATAATATATATA
>JAHKBH010003698.1:0-17219 GCA_019049505.1 Pachyrhynchus sulphureomaculatus
TTGTAACAAACTATAAGCTTGTAACATTCATTTTTTCCTGGATTTTAAGACCATGCAATGTTACTGATTTTTTTCACTTCGAATTGTATTTATTTTTATTTTAAAACATCGACCGGTATATTAAACAACAGTTTCAGGACATTCAGTATATACTGTGTGGTACGGGTTGCTGATCGAACCTACCGCCAGACCGCGATTGGCGAAATATTTGACCCGGAGTTTTGATTGGAGCGTCCGGATATTACCGGTAAATATCGCACGATTATTTAAGGGCCTGAGAAACTACCAGCTTGGCTGTTTCCATCGAGCCGCAGCCGTGGCTTTTTTTCGATCGAGCCGCAGACCAGGCAGTACCGTCTAGCCGAGAGGCTATTTTCCATCTAGCCGAAGTAGGCTAATTTTCTTCAGAAGCCGCTAAGTAAAAGTACCAGTTTCGACCATAAAAGCTGTAGTGAGCTTTCTAAGTGTTAAGAAAAAGTGTGAAATCGGGCGAAGTCCATCACAGCAGGACTGAAAAAGAGTAAGTCAACAAAACTCCCTCCAATAGACTTATTTAAGAGCAGTGCCTTAACAGCAATGAATAACAGACAAAAAAGTGAAGTGTAAAACACGATGTCTCGCCTTCGGGGGTTGTAAAAGTTTAAAAGTTTAAATGTAACAACTACTATTTAGGCTAGAATTTTTTGGTATAACTGTAAAGGTTAGAACTTTTTATTTTCATTTAAAAATATGAATAAATTCTTTTTTTGTTGATTAAAGCTAGTGTCTCACTGAATATTTATTTCTCTTTTCAGGATCAGTTGTACTAGACTAATTATTTTTAGTAATATCCATAAAACACTTCAGTTTTTTCTCATTTTTCTTAGCTGAAGTTTAAATCCTTTCTATTTTAAAATGAGTGGTGCCCAAAAAAAAGTCGTACAACTGAGGTTTCTTTAAAAATAGAATTAAATTCCAAAAAGACGTACAAAAATTATCTCTTACCCATATCTCTCCACCAAGGAAAACTGAGCTAGTATTTCTTTAATTTCTTTAGTTCTTTTAAAATCAGGTTTCACTCAATTCATTATCAGAAATTAAAGCGGGGCTGCAAGAAAATTGTGCTCAAGCTTGGGGCGTCCAGTATTTAAAAATGTTACAAAATGACGCAGTCTACATGGGGCGAAAAATAAAGCAAAATTAGCACACCTTACAAAATTGCGCTCAAGCGTGGGACAAACAACTTCTCACAGGGTACGGAAAAAGATGCCTCAAACTGAGGACAGTTTAGCATGTCATAAAAGGACGTCACATAAAAAATTACGCCCAAGCTTGGGGGCAACATTTTTTCACACGTTACAAAATAGCGCTGTCAACGCGGGGCTTTTGGAATTTTATTTTTTTAAAAAAGGGTTCAGTGTACTAGCTTTCGAACAAAATAAAAGCTCTAACTTTGCAGATATTTTTATTTCATAATATTTATTAAAAGAAACTACACTATAGCAGTAAGACAAAAGCAGGAAATTGGTAGAATTTTTTTATTTCAATTTATCTGATGATATGAGTTAGATATTTGAATTTTGTTGTTGACTCTAAGATAAGCGATTCCTACTTTTTTTCTTAACAGCTACCTTTATAGTTCAGATTTAGCAGATGTGCTGGTTTACTTTAATTTTTTGCAGTGTTAGATTTTGCGGATAGCCGAGGAAAAAACGGTACGTTTTTTTTCTCACCTATATTTTGCATGAATATTAAAAATACTTTGCTGATAGACGAAACGGTATTTGGAGATTTTTTTTATAGGAAATTCTTAAGATATTAGTAAAAGAATTTTAATAGAAGGCAATACTTAGAAATTTTTTTTGAAATTGTCGAAGATTTTTTAAATGTTTGATAAAGAAGTTTACATATTTTAAGTGCCTTTACGTATTTTTTATTTAGACTATTGGGAGCACAGGAGAAATATTTTTAACGATTTTTTAAAACAGTTCTTTTAAATTTTATTCATTTATCATGGAAGCCTTTAATTTAAAGTCAATCACTTACTGGAAAATGAATTAGACTATGAACTGAAAATCCGTCGTACTTTCTCAGAACGTCCGGTCGCGGATAAAAGAAAAGATTCTAACGAGGATCTTAAGTAAAGAAATATTCCAATAGATCAGGTAGGACTAAATAGTTACAAAAAGTTTCTGATTTTTTTTAAAAGTCTAATAAAAATTCTCCTTCTCAAGTTAAAACTCCTGCTTCTCCAAATGGTCACATGTCTCCTTTATTCGTGCATAAATATTCAGATAACAGACCGCATATCGAGATAAATTTATTAGGTGCCCATTTTTCGGCTTTATTTGACTCTGGTGCAAATGCCTCCGTTATAGGTCAGAATGGTATTAAGATTTTAAGTCGTTTAAGTATAAAAATATGCCACGTCAAAAATAGAAGTGTTACCACTGCAGATGGCAGCCGTCTAAAAGTTCTAGGTACGGTTGAGTTGCCGCTAGTCTGCAATGGTCATTGTTTAGTAATCTCTGCTCTAGTAGTACCTTCTCTATCACATACTTTGGTTTTGGGATGTGATTTTGCACAAAAATTCGGAATTTTAGTAAATTTTAAAAATAATTCGTGGTATCCACAGTCCCTAGAAGTCAATTCTCAAACAAGTTTTAAAGATAGTTATTCAGAAAGTTCCTTAGAAAACCTTTTCTCGCGTCTATGTACCCTAGATGATCTCTCGCGGACGGAACGCGTAAAAGCAGAAAAAGTAATAAGCTCTTTCAATGAAATAAGTAGTAAAGATAGGTTAGGCCGAACGAATAAAATTACCATGTCTATAGATACGGCTGATGCCAGCCCTGTAAAGACAAGGCCCTTCGCCATGTCTCCCTATATGTCAAGAGTATTAAATAAAGAGTTAAACGAAATGTTGAAACTCGGAGTGATATCGTCTATGCTTTGACGGTAGAAAGCTCAACGAGGTCAGCAAATTTGATAACTATCCATTACCGAGCATCGACAGAATTTTGACATCACTCAGGAATGCTAAGTATGTATCCTCGATAGATCTTAGGAAGGCTTTCTGGCAAATTCCTTTAGACAAATCCTCTAAGGAAAAGACCGCTTTTGCAGTAGTAGGCCGAGGTCTATTTCAGTTCGTCACTATGCCGTTAGGTCTAAAGAACGCTGCTCAAACTCAGCAACGTTTAGTAGACGCTATATTTGGTCCGAAATATGAGCCACATATTTTTACCTATCTCGATGATATTTTAGTAACATCGGAAGACTTCGAATCGCATGGTCGCTTACTTAAAGAAGTAAAAAATAAATTGAAAGAGGCCGGACTGACGATAAATTTGAGCAAATGTGATTTTTTCAAAACTTCTCTAAAGTTTTTAGGCTATATTGTAGGCTCAAATTCCTTGCGTACCGACCCGGATAAAGTAGCAAGCATGGTTAATTATGCGAGACCTACTAATACTACGGAAGTTAAGCGCTTCGTAGGAATGTGTTCATGGTATAGGCGTTTTATCGAGAATTTTTCTACCTTGTTGTCGCCTATTAATGATCTTTTGAAAGGACGAAAAAAAGGACAATCGATAGATTAGACAAAGGCAGCCGAAGAATCTTTTATAAAGATTAAAGAGCTATTGGTTTCAGCTCCCATTTTATCCCAACCAGACTTCTCCCAACAGTTTTATATTTTTAGTGATGCTTCTAATACCGGTTTAGGGGCGTCCTAACACAGAAAATCAATGGTGAGGAAAGAGTGATAGCGTATGCCAGTAGAACTTTATCAAAGGCTGAACGTAACTATTCGGTTGTTGAAAAAGAATGTTTAGCAGTACTCTTTAACATCGAAAAAGTTTCGACCTTACATAGAAGGTGTTCCTTTCACGGTCATAACAGATCATTATAGTTTATTGTGGCTTAATTCAATTAAAAACCCTAGTGGCAAACTAGCGCGTTGGGCGATTAGGCTGAGACAACATACATTTAATTTAATTTGGCCAAAAATGCGTTTTGATATCTTAAAGTTTGTGAGGACTTGTGAAATATGTGGAGCGCAGAAATCTCCAAATACACTACCTATGGGACTGATGGGAAAAGAGAAAACGGTTAATTACCCCTTTCAAGTCATAGCAGCTGATCTAGTAGGCCCATTCCCACGTTCAAAAAAGGGAAATAAATGGCTTCTCGTGGTTTCTTGCTGGTTTACAAAGTATAACATGCTATTTCCTTTGAAAAGCTCTAAAGCTGAATATATAGAGAGAACCTTGGAAAATAATGTCTTTCTAATCCACGGTGTTCCATCGCTCTTAATATGCGATAACGGTACTCAGTTTACCTCTAAAAGTTTTAAGAGCTTAAGTGAAACTTATGGTTTTAACATCCGTTTTAATCCCGTGTGTACTCTCCCCAATGTAATTTTGTGGAACGTAATAACCGAACAGTCGGGACCGCTTTAAGAAGTTACGTGGATTCACATGACACTTGGGATGACAATATTTCCAAAATCCAACAAGCGATAAATACGGCAAGACACGAAGTAACAGGGTTCACACCGTCTTTCTTAGTTTACGGCAGACATATACCTCTATCTGGATCGTATTATAAAAATTTAGATTTGGATGTCAATATTGACAGCGAAATAATTCCGGGTAACAGGGGTGAGTACGCCGAAAATTTAAAGGGTTTAAAAGATATTTTCACCGACGTGCGTAGTAGGATACATAAGGCTTATGAACGGAACAGTAAGTCTTACAACCTTAGGAAAAGGGATTTTGCCTTTAATATAGGTGATCACGTTTGGCGAAAAAATAAAATTCTTTCCAGTGCAGCAGATAAATTCACATCTAAGTTGGTACCTAAGTATGTGCATTGCGTGATTAGAGAGAAGATTTCAGATTTAGTTTATGGTTTAGTTAATTTAGATGGGACTAAAGTAGGACGATGGCATATTAAAGACTTAAAACCATTCAATGAACCTAACCCTAATGAAAGTTTGTCAGAAGAAGAATAATCTATATTTACATTATCTTAATTGCTTAAATTTTTTTGATGTTGCTCTGTAGAGGTGACGACCTCGTTTTTTTGCTGTTATGAAAGTTGAGCTGAGGATAGCTTACTTTTTATAGTTTTGTGCTAAGGTTTTGGTATTGGCCATATCCCAAACTTAGGTTGATTGTGGTTGATGTTTAGCATCGACTCAGTTTTGCGAGCTTGCGAAGGAGTCACACTCAGGATATGTCATAAGACTGGTATGTCGGTGGTCGCGGGATTTGATTTGCTTATGACCCCAAATAATATCCAGTTCTTGACACTTGGAAGCGAAATTTTGATTAGAGGCAATCCAAGGTGATCTTGAGTTAGGACAAGCGCAGGATGAAGCTCGTGTTGTATGATGTAGAGTCAAAATGTAATAAGAGCAATTTCAAAGTTTGCTACCCGAGAGGGTGTATTTTTATTACCTTAGTGGTATATTTTGGGGTGCAATTAAGAGTAAATTGATTTTGGTTTATCCAGTAAGTCTAAGACTTGGATTATTTTGATTGAGATCTTCTTCTGAATTGACAAACTAAGGGTAATTTTTTTTCTTTTCAGAGCCGTTTAAACATTACCTTTGAGTCACAAATTTTTTTTAAAATTTTTTTTGCAGAGGCTCATAGGCGTCTGATGAGTTTTTTTTCGGTTTACTATCAGATTGATAGAAAATTGAAGTTCTGCAGGAGAACTAAAGGCTGATCATTTACAGGAGATGAGAGCAGAGTAAGACAGTCGTTTCACAAAGAAATGATCAAAATCTGATACCGAGATGAGAACCTTGTCAAGAGAGGCTAAGCGCAGTGAAGGAAGATTCCTAACCGAATTTTTAGATTTCCAAGAGGTAATCTAGAAGTTTGGGCTGACAGAAAACGGTTATGCCTGATACCTGTAGCAGTTTCTTCTAGAGGCTATTGTCTAGGGAGACGATTAACACCATGATCGAATATTTTAGCTGTCAATGATGTTTTCTTCTTGTTTCTGATTAAGCTGGAAAAGCTCTTGTCGTCTTCAAAAGTTTTGTTGCGTTGCCACCAAAAATTTGAGAAATTTTTGCTTCATGTAGCTTTTTAAGCTCATTTTCGTTTTTTAAAATTTCGTTAGAAGCTTAGGTTAAGTCAACCTTGTAAACCTTTTAGGTTGTATCCCATGAGTTATTTGTTTTTACAGGCTGTGATGCACCGGGTGCTAACAGATGCCGTTACGACGTTTGGCAGGGAGTTAGTCTTCCTGAGGAACAGACTGATTGGAAGGGTAGTCTATGGGGGGTGAACGTTTGACCTTTGGGACCTTTAAAGGTTTTGTTACCCAATGGTTATTTCTATTTGAACCAAAGGAGAGCCTAACTACTGTAGTCGACCTCAGCTCCAATTAGCCTATTAGTGGTGACAGGCTGTTGGCAGTAGTGTATTTCGGAACACCCTAATGATTAATTTTTTTGGCTTATGGTGGTGTGGTAGACACCGTTTTAGTTTAGTGGATGCTATAATCTACTCCCTTTTGTTGGTGGACTCCAGGGTCACCAATTCTGTATTTTTTTTTTCACCATTCAGTATATCGTGGTGAAGTGTTTGTCTCCTGTTATGTGGGATGGATTGAATGTTTTTCGTTGTTGTTCTAGGGCGAGACCAGTACACGAGGGTTCTTCATGCAACTTGAAGAGGCGCAATGCTGGTTAAGTTTTATTTCTCTGTGTAGCCACCCTGAAGAATGACGGAGAGCGTTTTTTTTCTGGCTCATGTTTCTAGGCAGATTTGTCACTTTGGTGCGATGTGCCGAAGATTTGATTAGCTTTTGCGAAGAGCTTTCACCAAGCTCAGTATGGAGTAATCATCACCTAGAGTTAGGGATTTGAACTCCTGTATATATTTCTGTATATATTACTGTACATATTTCTGTATATATTTCGGTGTATGTTGGTTGCCTGAGGGCATGTGCTCAAAATGCGAGATTTTGAGTCGTTTTGCTTATGGACTCCTATATAGGATTATGACTTTAGGGAGGTCCTATTTCGAGACTTGCTGTCTCATATAGTTATGTTGGGAATGTTTCCTTGAATGTTAGTTGCGCGAGGACTAATCATTCTGTTCTTTGTGAACATTGCTTTTTGAAGCAGGATCATTCAGTTTAGTGAATTTTAGCTTTTTATAGCTATTCACGGTGTTTAGAGTGAATTTTAGCTTTTATAGCTATTCACTGTGTTTAGAGTGAATTTTAGCTTTTATAGCTATTCACGGTGTTTAGAGTGAATTTTAGCTTTTGTAGCTATTCACTGCGCTTATAGTGATTTAGTTAGCTTTTATAGCTGCTCACTATGATCATGGCGAGTTTGTTCTTTTAGAACGCAGACTTTGTGTAGTCGAGGACTATTTACAGAGTGTTTTCTTGGCGAGGAGCCGAGCATTTTCTGGTGATATACCAGAGTGTTTTCTTGGCGAGGAGCCGAGTTTTTTTTCTGGCGATATACCAGAGTGTTTTGTTGGCGATGAGCTGACGTGTTTTCTGGCGATCAACCAGAGCGTTTTCCCTAGCGATTTTAGCATGTCTGGATGTCTTAGGACGTCGACATTGCGTTATAGAGTGAGATTATTTTCTGAGTGCGACTAGTAGTGATACTAGATTTAGAATGTTCTCTTAGCGATGAGCTAGAGCATGGATAGCGATTTTTCCCGAGCGTTTGTCTGGATATTTATCCAGATATTTTTTTTTTTGGCCTAGGGCTAAATGGTCTGACAAGACTTTTTCTTTTTAGTGTAAGTGTTTGCACTAGAATCATTTTTTTATTTTTTTTCTTTATTTAAGAATTTTATAAATTTCTTTTGCTGAAATAAAAAAAATTTTCAGACAATCCTTAAAAGATTTTAAGGGGGGTGTTCATATTTTATTTCAGTTCACTCTTTTTTTTTTGATTTAGACAAGAGTCTAGACATAGTTATATTTTTTGTTTTGGTAACGATAACAGGGCTGATTCTTTTATATAAGAAGACCGCGATTGTTACTTTGAACAGGTATTTCTTATGTTCATGCAAGGATTTTTATTTGCTTTTTGATGTACTTAACCTTAGTGCTTAATTAAGTTAAGTCTAGTTATAAGATTCTTGTGTACTTGCAAAAATTTTCATTTGGTTTTCATTGTACTTAATATTAGTGCTTAATAGAATTAAGTCTAGTAGTAAGGACCGAAGTTTGTAATTTTGTTTTAAGTTCTGACCTTAGTATTAAGTGATAGTGTACCACTTTGTACCTTTTCATCAGTAGCCTTAGTTTAATAGACTAGTGTAGTCTATTTCTTTTTGGAAGGGGGTAAATGTAACATTCATTTTTTCCTGGATTTTAAGACCATGCAATGTTACTGATTTTTTTCACTTCGAATTGTATTTATTTTTATTTTAAAACATCGACCGGTATATTAAACAACAGTTTCAGGACATTCAGTATATACTGTGTGGTACGGGTTGCTGATCGAACCTACCGCCAGACCGCGATTGGCGAAATATTTGACCCGGAGTTTTGATTGGAGCGTCCGGATATTACCGGTAAATATCGCACGATTATTTAAGGGCCTGAGAAACTACCAGCTTGGCTGTTTCCATCGAGCCGCAGCCGTGGCTTTTTTTTCGATCGAGCCGCAGACCAGGCAGTACCGTCTAGCCGAGAGGCTATTTTCCATCTAGCCGAAGTAGGCTAATTTTCTTCAGAAGCCGCTAAGTAAAAGTACCAGTTTCGACCATAAAAGCTGTAGTGAGCTTTCTAAGTGTTAAGAAAAAGTGTGAAATCGGGCGAAGTCCATCACAGCAGGACTGAAAAAGAGTAAGTCAACAAAACTCCCTCCAATAGACTTATTTAAGAGCAGTGCCTTAACAGCAATGAATAACAGACAAAAAGTGAAGTGTAAAACACGATGTCTCGCCTTCGGGGGTTGTAAAAGTTTAAAAGTTTAAATGTAACAACTACTATTTAGGCTAGAATTTTTTGGTATAACTGTAAAGGTTAGAACTTTTTTATTTTCATTTTAAAATATGAATAAATTCTTTTTTTTGTTGATTAAAGCTAGTGTCTCACTGAATATTTATTTCTCTTTTCAGGATCAGTTGTACTAGACTAATTATTTTTAGTAATATCCATAAAACACTTCAGTTTTTTCTCATTTTTTCTTAGCTGAAGTTAAATCCTTTCTATTTTAAAATGAGTGGTGCCCAAAAAAAAGTCGTACAACTGAGGTTTCTTTAAAAATAGAATTAAATTCCAAAAAGACGTACAAAAATTATCTCTTACCCATATCTCTCCACCAAGGAAAACTGAGCTAGTATTTCTTTAATTTCTTTAGTTTTTTAAAATCAGGTTTCACTCAATTCATTATCAGAAATTAAAGCGGGGCTGCAAGAAAATTGTGCTCAAGCTTGGGGCGTCCAGTATTTAAAAATGTTACAAAATGACGCAGTCTACATGGGGCGAAAAATAAAGCAAAATTAGCACACCTTACAAAATTGCGCTCAAGCGTGGGACAAACAACTTCTCACAGGGTACGGAAAAAGATGCCTCAAACTGAGGACAGTTTAGCATGTCATAAAAGGACGTCACATAAAAAATTACGCCCAAGCTTGGGGCAACATTTTTTTTCACACGTTACAAGCTACCAATATATAAAACTAGTGTGCATTACAACCGATGGAGCACCAGCAATGACTGGAAACGAAAACGGTTTTGTGGCATTGTGTCGAGCTAATGATGATTTCCCTTCATTTTTCTCCTTCCATTGCATTATACATCAACAAGTTTTGTGTTCAAAAGTTGTAAACATGGAGGAGAATATGGGCATTGCAATAAAAATTGTGAATTCTATTCGTGCACATAGCTTGCAACGACGGCTCTTTAAATTGCAGTTGGAAGATAGTGAGTCAGCTGAACATACTGATTTAGTTCTTCACACGGATGTCAGGTGGTTGAGTGGCGGAAAATTCCTAGAAAGGTTTCAAGAATTATTGCCCGAAATAACAGCTTTTCTGGACGAAAGAGGTGATGACACTCAGATGCTGAAAAACGGAAAATGGCTGACTGATTTGGCATTTTTGACAGACATCACAATGCATTTAAACACCATTAATTTGAAGCTTCAAGGTAAAGGAAAAACTATTACTGACATGATTAGCGCAATAAACGCATTCAAAAGTAAATTGCAACTTATGATAGATCAACTGAAAAGAAAGGATCTGAAAAATGTTCCGTCTTTGAAAGCAAGGATTCCTCAATTGAATTATGATTTTTATGAGGCAGAGTTATCAAATATTTTGGGCCAATTCGAAATACGTTTTTATGATTTCAGTAAATTGGCAAATATCGCATCATTTATGAGTTATCCATTTTCGTGTAAAAACATTGAGGAATTAGCTACTGAAATAGCAAGTCAGTTTAACATGGACTCATGTTCTGTTGAAAATGAGTTGCAGATTATATCAGATATACATCTCAAAGCCACAACATCTGATACACAATTCTGGTGTTTTATATCTGAAGATAAATATCCGAATCTAAGGCAAATCGCCCTTCAACTGACGGCAATGTTTGGGTCAACTTACTTGTGCGAGTCTGCATTTTCTGAAATGAAGATAATTAAGTCAAAATATCGCAATCGACTAACTGACGAACATATGTCATCATGCTTGCGATTAGCACTCGGTAATTACGTACCATCTTATGAAAAGTATGTTGAGGACATGCAGTGCCACGCTTCAACATCCAAAGTCACTCTTTAGTTAAGTTTAGACCCTAGAACTCGTTTGTTTTGTAAGAACCAATAAACTCGCAATTTTGAATAATTATGAGTTTTTTCGTTGACATTTTAGAGCAGACCTACACTTACTTTGACTAAAAAAATGCATATTGTGCGGAAAACTAATATCTATGCCACGATACACCCTACCTAGAACCTGCAGCCTCTCAGAGTCGATCGATCGTAGTCTAACAATATTGAGGTAGATCGCCAGCAGTTCAAGCTTGAGCACCCCTGGCCTAGAGCAACCACTAGATTTTTATCAACCACGGGAACGAGCTGGCTTTAGAAGAGGATACGGTACTAATGACCATTTACAGACCAGAAAAATCTATAGAATCACTGAAAATAATATTTGTTGATTTTAAAAAGCTTTTGACACCGTGAAGTAGCCGGCGATACTATCTGCCTTGCCGCAAATGAGAATAGACTACAGATATACACAGTTAATTAAATTCATTTATAATAACGCAACAGCAAGTGTAAGACTCCTTAAATCCACAAGTAAATACCAAATGAAAAGTGGCATTAGAAAAGGTGATACGATCTCTCCTAAACTGTTTACTGTGGTATTGGAATATGCTTCTAAAGGACTTAATTAAGATGGTAAAGGTATAATCATAATGACGACTACCTAAATTACCTGCACCTTGCCCAATGGCAAATAACATCAGTAAATATTGGTCTAAATATTAGTTTTCAGAAAACCAAATTTATTACTATTATATTATTATTAATTAACAATAATATAAAATTGAATGAAAGTGGGGTGGAGCAAGTCCAAAAATTACAAGTAATATAGAGATATCTCTCAGCTTCCCAAAAGCCATCCGTCCCAAACCCACACGACTGTGTATCCCACGGGTTTAAATATCTTTGCGAATTTCTAATTCATGACCCAGATACTTGTAATTTTGGACTTACTCCACTCGCTTTCATTAATTTTTATATTACTGCTCTTAACTTGATTAGTCATAAACTGGGTTTTCTGAAAATTAATATTTAGACCAATATTTGCTGAACATCACCTAGATTGTCGGCTATTATCACAATATTATCAGCAAAGCGCAGGTGATTTAGATAGTTGCCATCGATGTTTATGCCTTTTTTATTCCAGCTGTAGGGGGATTTGTCAATATGCTTATAAAAGGAAGGTTTATGAACAATTTGTTTTGCTGATAATGACATATGACGCCGAGACACTCAAATTAACAAAACAGTCAGCAAACAAACTGAGAGTATAACAACGGGAAATGGAGAAAGCTACGGTGGGTATCACAAGGAGGGACAGAATAACAAACATAATTATCAGGCAACGCAGAAAAGTAACAGATATAATCCAAAAAATTACTCAATCTAGCTGATAATAGATAGGCCATATAGCCAGACTGTCAACTTTATACACTTAATATAACTGTGACTCTAGGACTTCCAAAAGAAATTGTTTATTTTAGTTTGCAAATTATTCTTCGACATTTTAACTTCTTCAGTTGAGCAAAATTTGTATTATTTCAAATGTTTTTTTTTTTAGTTCTGGAAATAGATAATAGGTTGAGGGAGCTAAATTAAGGGAATACTCTCGGAAATGTAAAAGTTCCATTTTTAAAACGAAGTTCTTGAACATATTGTACTTTACAGTGAATGAAGCTAGTAAAGTTTTTCATTCTCTAAAAGGACTGTGATTTGAGCAGGAAAGCGCCTATTGTAACTGCAGAGTTTCTAACAATATCCTATCTAAAATTCTTGAAATTGCAACGGTAAGTGAACCAATACAAGCATCCATTTTTAAAATTAAGTTGTATCTAAGTTTTCGGAACGATACCGCCATAACTAGATATTACTTACATTTGGGAATGCTATAACAACCAAAATTTGTAAAGCTATCCTCAGATTAATTTTCGATTTTAAGCATTTTTCAAAAAAAAAAACACAATAAAATTCGTATTTAATCAATTAATTACGCAAAGTAACAACAAATTTCAATTCTGACAGGTTCAGAGCAAGTATTATTTTCAATTTATTTAATTTGGCTCTCGGGATAAAACAGTCATTTTACCTTACCTTCCATAAGTAGTAATCATTATTAGCAGCTAACGATTGGTTTTGTAAGGTTCGAGTATTTACTGAAAATTCGTCGTAACTGACAAATGGATGGAAGTAAAATATACGATAACTAAAAAATAAAAATTTATGAGAGAAATCAGAGAGAAACAATCTAGGAGAGAAAAATATTTAATTCCTGGGAATTTCTAGCAGTGATTTACAAAAAGGGTTCAAAGTATGCTGTACATAAGGATTTGATAATAAATTCATAAAATCGTTTTTAAAATTTAAACTGCTTTAAGCCTTGTCCTCACTAGGCAACAATTGACGAGCAACATGTTGCACAACAGGTAGCTCATCATATTGAACGTCGACGCGGAACTTTTGTTTAGCAACGTTGTCTGTCCACAAGATTAGTCGTCGACAATATATCGCCAGAGGGGCTAGTGTTGATTTCAGCGGCGATGTTTATAATTTCATCGATTAAAAAAAGGAAAAAACCACGGTGGTAGGTTAGAAATTACTTACAAAAAAAATAAAATGTGTTCAGTAACAACATTTGATACGCAACCGAATGTTGCACGGAAATAAACATGCCGCGCGTCACGTTGCGCGCCATCTAGTAACGTCGCGCGCCAGTGTGCGACGTTACCGAACATGTTGAGCGTCACGTGTTGTGCGTCAATTGTTGCCTAGTAGATACATGGCTTTATTTAACTGTCTAAAAACCGATAAACATACTATGTAACCACACTCACCCATCGTCAGTTTTGGGCCCAAGTGCTGACCCAAAAATACCATCGTTCCATTGGAAATTCAACCCATTGATAACCAGGTTCCCGACAAGTGGTTCAAAACTAAAGAAATTGTGTGTAAATCTCCATGAGTCGTTTTGTTTTAAAGAATATACAACCAATCCATAACCAGTGGGATCCGTCAAATAGGCATAAGCGTCGTCACAGCTATTTTTATCAACATCAAGTACCTAGAAATAATATTTCTTTAAATTGGTTGACATGTATATATATATATATATATATATATATATATATATATATATATATATATATATATATATATATATATATATAATATATATATATATATATATATATATATATATATATATATATATATATATATATATATATATATATATATATATATATATATATATATATATATATATATATATATATATATATATTATATTTTACGTGTCTTGGAATTAGATCATTAAAACTATTCTTGGATCTGTTATATATTTATTGACGTTTCGACCTTCGGAAGAGGTCTTCTTCAAAATTTGCTCTAAAAGATTACATTAGTAGAATTAAATATAGATAATAATTAATCAGTTTGTTGTGTATTTCGGGGTTAAAATATTTGTATCTTTTCGTAGTTTTTAATTTAAGACACTTACCTTAGAAAGTAGTTCATTTTGTGGGGTGTTAAGTTTAAATCACTGTTAAAATCACATTTTTTACTTTCTACAAACAAACCACTTAACTTGAGGGACTTTATATGACTGGTAGGTAGATACGGTTTAGGTTATTTACATCTGTTTTTTTTTCGTTTATTGCAGTTATCTGCTCTCGTCCAATTTTTCCAGGCTTAAAACCAAAACCCCAAATAATAAAAAAAGTAACATAGTCTACGAAATCAAATGTAATAACTGCGAAGGAATATACGTCGGGCAAACAAGCCAATATCTAGAAAATAGACTCAAAGGCCATAAATACGACAAAAAAAACAGTACAGCCCTTGCGAATCATGAAATAAATAAAAGTCATACCTTTGATTTCAAAAACATCAAAATTATCAACACCGAAATAATACAAAAAAAAGGGAAATACTCGAATCCGTACATATTCGGTTGACGCCCACTGCAATAAACGAAAAAACGGATGTAAATAACCTAAACCGTATCTACCTACCAGTCATATAAAGTCCCTCAAGTTAAGTGGTTTGTTTGTAGAAAGTAAAAAATGTGATTTTAACAGTGATTTAAACTTAACACCCCACAAAATGAACTACTTTCTAAGGTAAGGCCCTCATTAATGTATACAGTTAAGTGTCTTAAATTAAAAACTACGAAAAGGTACAAATATTTTTACCCCGAAATACACAACAAACTGATTAATTACTATCTATATTTAATTCGACTAATGTAATCTTTTAGAGTAAATTTTGAAGAAGACTTCTTCCGAAGGTCGAAACATCAATAAAAATATATAACAGATCCAAGAATAGTTTTAATGATCTAATTCCAAGAACAGGTAAAATATAAAAAATATATATATACCAAGATGAAAGAACCTTACACTCAACAATTCCTTTAATACATTCAAACTAGCATGTCTGTAGCAGAAGTAAAAAATCGTTAACACGTAAGACTAACTTGAAGAGGTCTCGAACTTTTAATAGCCGCCTCTATTTGTCTGATGTTGAATTGAAAATTACTTGCCAATACCCATTTTACTATTGCAGTTAGTTGGTTATTTTATTATTCGAATACTTCTAAATAACCAACAAACAACTTTTTTCCTCTCAATAATTAAGAATTTTCTAGTAAACAATGTGTTAAAAAACACAGATATATTAAAATTTCATCTCATGAAAATATCATTGTTTTTTGTTAACTAAACAAACTAATTGTCACCAATATTTAGCAACATCAGTGACTGAGTTAGATTATTTCTTGCATTAATAATTTGCAATATTTTACGCAAAAAAAATATTTTTGCAAATTATTTCCGGACGTAAACATGTAAGACGTCTTCGACATTTCACAGATAGGTGTCTTGAGTGTACATATATATACATGGTGCCCCATATGTATGGAATAATGATTCCACAGCACTTAATATTAATTAATTAGTATATCAAAAAAAGTTTAAAGAAAAGTTATAGGGTGTTATACGACGCACATGCCGACTTTGACAATAAAATGTTTTGAACTCTCCGTTCGAAGAAATTACGCCATTTTTTTTTTAAATAGAAAGCCCTGTATATCATTTTATTTTTGAGTCCTACTAACAATTCTAGATATGATTTGTCCAACATACCATGTGTCTAAATTGAACTATTTTGGAATTATTGTCATTTGAAATTTAAAATAAAAAAAAAAGTCAAAAACTATTAATAAATACTCTAGGTTTATTTTTAAGGTGACAATTGCTCAAAATATCTACCGTTAACAGCGAGGCAATAACCCAATTTGTCATAAACAGCCTGAACAGAGTTTTGCAGAGAATCGGGGGTGATCTGTGCTACTTCATATTGAATTCTTTGTTGTAAGTATTCTACAGTTTCAGGTCGTCTTCGATAAACTTTGGTTTTCAAATGACCCCATAAAAAAAATGGAGTAGCGTAAGGTCGGAACTCCTTGCAGGGCTTTCTATAGCACCTCTTCTGCTTATCCATCGGTTAGGAAAATACACATCCAAGTATCTGCGAATATGGATTTCATAGTGAGGAGGTGCTCCGTGCTGTTGATATCGTAGATTCCTGTTACAAGTGTGTTTCATCTATTTTATAATTAAACATTACATAGCAAAAAAAAGTTCTCATTTCAAATTATAAATATAAATCACTAATTAAGGGCAGAGGATCATTTTTTGATTAAAATATAAAACACGATGAGATTATTCACAGGGAAAGATTCGTGATGGACCGAATGTTATCCATAACTGTTTGAGGTTAAACCTATAATATTAAAAATAAATGTTTTATTATTTCACAAAAATTTAATTTCGTTTTAGATAGAAATATGAAAATTAAATTTTAGAAAAAAAAAATTCTAAACAATTCATTGTATCGGGTTCAAGATGGACAGATATAGACCAATGAATCTGGTTGACATCCAAAAAAAAAAAAACTCGCAGCATTGTATATGTTAATTTATACATACCGTTTTAAATACTTACTATGTTTTCGAAAAGGGATCGAGAGACTTGATCAGAATCTTTTAATGCATATTTATGAAGTATTTCATCACTACTGAGATCAATGATAGTTACTGTAGGAGGACTATATACTGTACGGGTTCCAAACATGCTATTTATACCTGTATCTACAAACCAAAGGCGATCACAGGGATCAACTGCCAATCTATAAATAAAATCATGTTATTAAGCTTCTAATTACGTATAGGAGAGAGAGGATCTTATTAAGCTTCTAATTACATATAGGAGACCTTATATAGACAAAGTGAACAAAAAAGTCAAATAATTTAATTACTAAAGACTAAAAATATCGAAAAGGATCTCTTAAAATTAAGAAAATAAATTGTCAGCATACATAATTGTTAACGTTCCATAAAATAATGTATATATATATATATATTATATATATATATATATATATATATATATATATATATATATAT
>JAHKBH010003699.1:0-12500 GCA_019049505.1 Pachyrhynchus sulphureomaculatus
TGCGAACCGTCGCTGCAAAATTTTACCATTTTGTAGGGAATTTTCACAATTTCTATGCGTTGCTCGATCGCGTAATTTTCCAAACTTCAATATTTTCTGATGCCAGTTGTCAAAGATTAGTATCCTATGTTCGCCACAAAAAAAAAAAATGGCACGCAATTTAAAATGTCACGTCATTTGAGAAACCCTTTACATGATATTCCATAGAAAATAACGAAGTTGTTTTTGTTTCCGGCTAAACCAGAAATGACAGTCATTCGGTCAAATTCTGTATTTATTTGAACCATGTAAGTCCCCAAAAATGGAACGGATTATATTTTTAGTGTTCCGTACGGAACACTTATAAGATGACTTCGGTGTCTGTCCGTCTGTCTGTCACACCCGATTTTCTCCGAAACTATTTGTCATAGAAAGTTGAAATTTGGTAATAATATAGGAATTGATAGCCTCATCAAATCCATGTAGTTTTGAAAGTTAAATTTTGACTTAAGGGGTTAGTTTTGCGGGGTGAAATCGGAAGTGAAAAAAAATTTTTTTTTACTGGGTCATCGAGTGTGGTGTCAAATGAAAGCTTTGTGAAAACACGCGTAAAATATATAATAATATATATATATATATATAATATTTGCGCGAACTTTTACCTTTGTATTGTTTTAAAAAAATCGCGAAAAGTCGCTGTGCACCCGTCTTATCTCGAAAAGTACTTATCAAAATTTTTTTAAAAAAAGTCTGGAATATTCTCCACGGGGTGTAGATTGAACGAAAATTATCACGAGTGCATTACCTTTAATAATTTGTATGGTATGTAAAAAAAAACAAAATTTCAAGGTCATCAGTTTTCAGTAAAGATTGGGAAACAAACTTTGTTGAATACTCATTTGGGGTGTGTTTTGTGAAGTCACTGATCATTTTATACCTCTGTAACAATTTTTTTTATTTTAAAAGCAATCAACGTACGGAACACTAATTGCGCACGTTCAACTTGCACTTGACCGGTTATTTATGGTTAAATAAATAGGAGCTTGGCTAGTAAAACTCGTGTTTACTGTGTGCATATGTACAATATAGTGTACTTAATTTTGCAATATTTTCCAAATTTTTTTTTTGTTTTAAGCTGTCTTAAAGCTGATTTTTCGATACGATAATGGTTCTGAAGACTATATTAAAAATAACAGACTTTATTTTAAAAATGTGTAACGTTGTTTGTTATGTCATAAAATGATAATAGTAATTACTTTTTGCGTAGGTTTCAACCGCTAGATGATATAATGATTTAAACACGGATTGCTAATGTTCAATACGAATCGAGGAGCTTTGTCTAACCACTTACGGTGTCAATTGTCTATTTCAGTAATGAATTATTTTAAATCGGTTATCGCATTGAACTTGTTTAAAACCATTATATATTTTGTTTACAAGTGTAGTATGATGCCGGGTAGATTTCATCCATATTGATTTTAATTAAAAAAAAACTTTAGTTTTTTTAACAACAGTTCTCTAGAAACATATTTATTATTGTTATATTTTTAGTTACTAGTGCGGTTGATTGTTGGTTAAAAACATAATTTTTCTTAATGACACCCTTTATTTATTTAATAAAATTTATATTATTCAGTCGATTCTGGATATATTGACATAATTTATACCTAAATTGAATAATCTTGGAGACGTTGGCATCTAAATCACAATGTTGTTTTGTTTTTCATGTTCATGTATTTTCAAATAAAATAGCTTAAATTTGGTATTATAGTTTTTCATTCTCTATATAAATGCCATTTACAGTTGTGTAACAATATGAATGATTTTTTTTTATTCATTTGTAATAAGAAAATGATACATCCAGTTCAATTCCAAATGAACATTTTTTGATAGATAATGTAAAGCTAAAGTAAGAACCTGTAAGCCATTTTGCTTCAAATGCATTGTTTAGTGGTAGTGATTTACCCCCAGTACGTCCCTTACAAACACGCAGATCTAAAGTAAACACTGAATTTGATTTTCTTACACTAAACAATAACTTAATTCACACATTGCAACTCGGTATTTTCAATGCCAGGAACTTTATGGTGAGATATTAATAAAGTAGGTTAAGCAGCGGTAGGTTTCTGTTAAAATGGAAATAAAATATAAAAATCATAATTTTTCAGATTACCTTCTTTTTCCAATGAATGAAGCCTTATATCGACTAGATTAACTCAAGGGAACATACATTACCATTATCAAAAAATATCCGATCAACCTCTGTAAAACTAAAAATGTAGTGCTAATTATCAATTGGAATGTTATCGCCTTCAAACTAGTCTCCATCTGATGCAATGTACTTAAAACAACGTTTAATCGAGCTCTCAAATGCATTTTGATCCTCTGTCTTCGGTAGAGTCATGAGGGTCTCCTTCAATTTTTATTTTATTGTCTCAGTTCTATTAAAACCCGTCCTTCGAAGTGGTTTTTTGAGGCTGCGGAACAGACTGAGTCTCACACAGCCATATCAAGTGGAGCCAAAGATTGTTGAATAATCAATGCATTATGAGATGGTGCCTCATCATGATGTAAAATCCACTAATTGTTTTTCCATAAATTTGATCTTTTCAAACGCACAGTTTTACGTAAATGTCTCGTAACACCACTCTTTATTAATTGGCTGATCTTCCGGTAAAATTCATAATGCACAACACCATTGTAACCGGTGAGAACAGTAAGCATAAATTTCTTTTTTGACTGAAACCGTGTTTTTTTTTTTTTGGTTTTAGATCATCTGAAGAATGCCATTCATTTTACTGATGTTATGCTTGTGTGTCATACTCTTAACTGAATGATGGATCAGAATCATGGTGGAAATCATCTCTTTAGTCAACTAAATACCTTTTGTAAGAAATTCAGGCTAGCAGCAACACGTCAAATGCTCTTCAGCTCCCTCTTAAAAAGTCAATTTCTTGTATTCTTTCATCATTATTTTGATATTGTCGACCTTTTCCTCAGGTTTCAATGTA
The DNA here is from genome assembly GCA_019049505.1 of Pachyrhynchus sulphureomaculatus. Taxonomy (NCBI): domain Eukaryota; kingdom Metazoa; phylum Arthropoda; class Insecta; order Coleoptera; family Curculionidae; genus Pachyrhynchus; species Pachyrhynchus sulphureomaculatus. The sequence goes on from JAHKBH010003699.1 coordinate 2,991, forward strand.
GGTCTGGGATCATCTTTTACTGATTCAAGTTCATTTTCAATGCGCGAATACCACTGATTTATTAATGTTTTCGATAAAGCACGGTTACCTTTGTAGCATTTACAGTGTTTCAGAAAGGTTAATTTATGTAAATTTACCACAATTTCGTTGTTCAATAATTTTTTCCATTTTAAAAGTTGCAGAATATTACAAAGTTGATGTAAAACAAACCGCTGCTGTCAGGAAGGTATATGATTCAATATCGAGCTGAAACTTGGAGGGAATATTAATAGCATGCGTAGTAAAAATAACACAGATCAACATTTGATCTAAAAAAAAACACTCGGAGCGGTATGGCCCTTATGGGGTTTTTGGGGTCGCACTGATTACGATGAGCGGGTTGGTTAACCTTCATCACATCAGATTCAAGGTCATTTGAAGGTCAAATAGAGAAAAAAACCGTAGGAAAAATCTGAAAAAATTCATGCGTATGTTTTTGAGGTCCCTGAGTCCGAATCCGTAGTTTGTTTGACCTTACGCCTTTTCCCAGAGGTCATTTGAAGGTCAAATAGAGAAAAAAACCTTAGGAAAAATCTGAAAAATTTCATGCGTATGTTTTTGAGGTCCCTGAGTCCGAATCCGTAGTTTGTTTGACCTTACGCCTTTTCCCAGAGGTCATTTGAAGGTCAAATACAGAAAAAATCTTGGAAAAAATCTGAAAAAATTCATCTATTATTTTTTCAGATCATTCAGTTCAAATCCTGCATGATCTTATGCTCAAAAGATATACGGTGGTCATTTTAAGTATCTTTGTATATATATTTGGAGTTTTACTTTGACAGTAAAATGCTTTTTCATTTCTCGCGAAATTATTTATTCTCTTCTTTTTTATAAATTTAGCTCAGTCTCGCTTTAAACTCCAGTATTAAGGTGTAGTTGCACCCAGGGCACCTCCACGTGGTGACGGTGGGCAACGGAGTTGTCTCACTATCCGGCGAAGTCCCTGGGTTACGGCGTTTATGCCGTCATGGCAACTACTCCTAAAAAAAAAAAAAAATTACGAGACAGGGTCCCGGAAACCCAGAATCGTCGGCTGGTTAGGGTGGGAAAGCGGGCCCGCAGGCGTCGTCATCATGCGACCGTAGCTCTACATTGGTGGGAAACTTGGCCTCTGTAGAGTCCAATGCTACAAGAAATTCGTCATGTTCCATTAAACTCGACAATTTTTGTGTTGTTTGTGGGGAGTATATTCCACAAAAGAAATTCATGTTTTCAGATTCGTTAAAAGTAAAATATCACCAAATTTTTATCATATCGATACAAGCTCATTGGATAACTCTTACACACCAAAATCTATATGTCATAAATGCCGCAATGTTCTATATAGAATTAACAACCAGGTATTTTCTCGGTCAATGATATGGAGACCCCAACAGACCCTACCCCCGACTGTTACTTCTGCTTAACAAACTTGAAAGGGTACAACCGAAAGAATAAGGATTCTATTTCATATGCACGTGTAACATCTGTGACTTTACCAGTTCTTATTGAAACAAATTCTGATCATATCATGGAAACTTAATGAATTGGGACAAGAAGTGGTAACTGATGAAGATATGCCAGATGAAACATTCGAACACGAGAAAGAGAAAATTTCAGCACAGAAGAATCAGATGTTGAGGAAAAATTATATATCGGAAGCCGAAACATTTAATCAAAACGAATTAAGTGATCTGTGCAGAGACTTGGGACTCTCGAAAGATAGATCAGAGCTTTTAGCATCTAGGCTAAAAGAAAAAAATTGTTATCCACAGGAACAAAAATTTCTGTCTATCGTTCGAGAGAACGTCCATTCAGAAAATATTTTACTAAAATGAATAATCTAGTCTATTGCCATAATATTGAAGGGTTAGTGCAAGAATACGGTATAGAATACACAGCAAGTGATTGGCGACTGTTTATAGATTCTTCAAAAATAAGCTTTAAAAGCTATCTTGTTACATAATGGAAATATTTATGCCCCTTTACCAGTCGCTCATTCTGTTGTATTAGATGAAGAATACCATAATTTTGAGTTGCTATTGCAAAAATTGAATTACGATCAAAACCAGTGGGAACTTTGTAGGGACTTAAAGATATTTACAATATTACTGGGACAACAATCTGGAAACACTTCTTATCCGTGCTTTATTTGTGAGTGGAATAGTCGGGCTCGAGATGAGCATTATGTGAGGAAAGACTGGCCGTTGAGACAAGAATTAATTCCAGGTGAAAAAAAACATCATAGGTCCAAGTTTGATATCAACCAATAAGGTCCTACTTCCACCTTTGCATATCAAACTAGGTATTGCAAAGCAACTTGTCAAGGCCATGAGCCGAAACGAAAGTCCTGTTTTCATGCATATTTTTAAAGTGCTACTAATCTTTCTGACGGTAAAATAAAAGAGGGCATATTTACTGGACCACAAATAAGAGACCTCCTAAAAAATGATGCATTTGAGAGGAAAATGAATGCCAAAGAAAAAGCAGCATGGCAAAGTTTTAGAGAGGTGACGACTAAATTTCTTGGAAATCATGAAGACCCTAATTACAAAAATATTGTTGGAAATTTAGTACAAAATTATAAAGATATGGGGTGTTTAATGAGTCTGAATTTGCATTTTCTCCATTCACACCTTGATTGGTTCCCTGAAAATCTCGGAGATTTTAGCGAAGAACATGGAGAAAAGGATGCACCAAGACTTGAGTGAATTTGAAAAAAGGTATCAAGGTGTTTGGGGGATAAACATGTTGGTAGATTATTGCTGGAGCCTGAAGCGAGAATCAAATAAATCTCATAAAAGAAAAGCAAGTCGAAGATCATTTCACGAGAAACGAAAGCGTTCTCGTTTAGAGTAGTACTTCAGACATGCTTTGATAAATACTAAAAGAAGCAAACTCTTATGCTTAATTCATATTAAATACTGACTGCGCGATTTCGAAAATCTACTTGGACACTCGAGACTCTTTACGAAGTATGAGCCGAATCATTTTTAGTAGTTAACTTACGCATTGAGGTATTATATAAGACAATATGAGAGTATAAGTAGATATAAGGATTACTGTACAAGTAAGTTATTGGGTTCAAAGGTATTGGGTATTAGAGTTTCTTTGTCGACAAGGAGTAAGTATTGAAGTATACAGATTAAGGGTTACTTGATAACAAGGTTGTTCGACATTAGAATTATTAATTTGAAATGTATTGGGAATTGAGTTATAAAACGAAATTTAAACATAACATAGCGCACAATGTTTCATTTATACCTCAAGAAACACAGTCGGGCTGGACTTTCAATTTACTAGATATATGGAACGAACATCGAGAGTACAAAAATTAGGTCAAATTTTTTTTTTAGATTTTAAAAGTCTATTTCTCAGTCACAAAACTAGTCAAAATATTTGTATAGTGTATTTTTGATATCGACAATATTTTAAGTTTTACTAATAAGTACCTTTAAATAGTATTAAAACATTTGCTTGCATCAGTCTACCTGCCATTATTTAGCTTATATTTCACATATTAATTCCCTTGTAATGACCGAGCAGCATAAAAGACATTTTTGATTGTGATATATTAACGTAAATGTAAAATGATATGTATAAGATATAATCAATAAAAACTGTACCGTAAATTAACCTTTGTATGCTTCGCAAGTGTACGATAAAAACAAAATTAAATTTAACAACACAAAATGACCATACATATTTTTCAAATAAACATAAACTGATGATGAAATGACCTATAATGACCTCTGAAAGGCGGCTTGAGTCAAATAAACTACGGGTTCGGACTCAGGGACCTCAAAAACATACGCATGAATTTTTTCAGATTTTTTTCCACAATTTTTTCTCTATTTGACCTTCAAATGACCTCTGGGAAAAGGCGTCCGTAAGGTCAAAGAAACTACGGATTCGGACTCAGGGACCTCAAAAATATACGCATAAATTTTTTCAGATGTTTCCTACGTTTTTTTTCTCTATTTGACCTTCAAATGACCTTCAAATGACCTTCAAATGACCTCTGGGAAAAGGCGTAAGGTCAAACAAAAACTACGGATTCGGACTCAGGGACCTTAAAAATATACGCATGAAATTTTTCAGATTTTTCCTACGGTTTTTTCTCTATTTGACCTTCAAATGTCCTTGAATCTGATGTGATGAAGGTTAACCAACCCGCTCATCGTAATCAGCGACCCCAAAAAAACCCCATAAGGACGATACTGCTCCGAGTGTTTTTTTTTTAGATCAAATGTTGACCTGTGTAATTTGTGTACGTTCACGAAGTTTAAATTGAGTTGACCAAGTATTTTTTGATGATGGTAGTATTTTCACTTTTTAATTTTAAATTCATTGTTTGATTGCATTTATTTATTTATTTCTAGATCTGACCTCAACATTGGAATGTGCGTCAATTCCTCTGCTAGATCCCAAGGCACACGCTAGAATTGAAATAGGTTCTATTTCGAGTACAGTTATTGAAGTTGGATGCCAGGCAAATTATCAAAACTCTTTAACACCCTGTCAAACTTCGAAGTTTTATTGCAAAAACGGAAAATGGGTTGGTGTTTATCCTCAGTGTGGTAAGTATTTTTTTAAATATTTAAATAGTTTTGCTTTAAGGACAAAAAACAGTCTTTTATTGTATATATATATATATATATATATATATATATATATATATATATATATATATATATATATATATGTATATATGTATTATATATATATATATATATATATATATATTATATATATATATATATATATATATATATTGTTATATATGTATATATATATTATATATATATATATATATATATATATATATTATATATTGTTTATATATATATATATATATATTATATATATAAATATATAATTACACCTCAATTTTTTTATATTTCAATATTCTAATTACCGAAGTTTTCTTTTTGAATCTTTTATCCACACAGATGAATTTTTGTTGAACTGCATCACTTACTAAAAATTTTAATCCATTTCAAGTTTTATTATTCACATCTTCTAATTACGAAATTTCTTATTTATAATCTTTTATTACACAGATGCAATTTCCCGAATAGTTTATTATTCTAAGAATAGCTGTACTACTTTAACACTAATCCATATAAAAACAAGTCATAGGAGAATGTACTACACTAACCTTTAATTTCTTCATGTCACATAACCTTCACTTATTCTAAAAACTTTAACTCGTTTATTTTTGGTTTGGCGAGTTTCCCCGTAGTTGATTTGCGTTAATTTCTTTTTTTCTATCATACTGGTCTTTTAATACACCACTTTATAATCACTTTATTGTGCATAATTTACTGGAAACGGTAAAAAATGTCTGCAAACACACGAAAACAACAAACGATTTGTCACGAATAAGGGATTCAGGTCCGTTGCCATTAAGAGACGCAACTCAGTACACTCTTTTAAGTTTCCTATGAGTGGCAACACTTGTGTCTAGTTGAAAGAGCGGTTCATTTAAACTACTTTTAAATATTCAAATTTTGAATTGAAGAGTTTTCGTATCCGCAAAAAAACGCATGGAACACGGAAACTTTGGATCCAAAACTATTTCTGGGTAAAAAATTATTTATATATTTTTAACAAACTCAACAATTTCAATTGAAAATAACAATTTTTTAAACAAAATACTTGTAAATCTTTTTAAAATTGTTAAAAAATAACCCACACTTGCTATCTAATTTGCTAAAAAGATCTAACTTTTATTTAATGTAATTTGCAAAAGAACCAGTAAGTTAACTAAAGTTATGAAGCTGTTCAACAGAAGACCAAGAAAGTTTGTTTTTATTATGATTAAACTGATATAAATGAAATATAGTGTCGAGATTCTACAAACTGTTATATTTTCTACCGGTTCCTACGTTGTAATATTAAATTTTCTTATAACACTTATTTGATGAAATGTTCATATAAAGTATTACATTATCAAATACAAAAGACAATTGGGCAGCTAAACGTTTTAGATTCTAAGGCAACTAAACCGGATATAACTTTTAGACTATATTTGTAAATCTGACTATTAAAAACTATACCCACCTTTTAAAAAATAAATAACTAGTATTTGGGTAGATAATATACATCACTAATTCTTAATACAAATTGGTGTTCTAAAAAAGGTCTACGAAATAAAGTTGTATTTCTTGTAAGTTTTAGTTAATTTTGCCAAAAGAAACATGCAAGATTATTTAAATGCCACAACTACCTAACTGCTGTTATACAAGAGTAAAAAAATTACACTTTATAACATATAAATATAAATAGGTTTACAGTCTTCAGCTGTAAATACAAAGTACTTGAGATGAAAATTAAAGTAAATATATTTATTACACTGAAACAAAAATATTATGTGGAAGTTTCCACAATTTTCATTTGTATTATTCGTTTCTAATTTTTTTTTTTACTATTTTTAGAAATATTTATTGCTTACAATTTAACTGGATTTTGTGACCTAATTTACATCACTTCCTTTTAAAATTTGAGTTACATTTTTGGAGAAAGTTAATAAATGAATATTTCAATATTAAGCAATATTAAGCATATTGTGTAGCTTACAAGAAAAATAATTATTTATTTTTTGTGTAATAATTGCTTTTAAAGTCAATTTTAAATTATTTTTATGACAAGATTTAGATAAAACAAATGTTTTTAAAAACGCTTTCCTCAAATATTAGACAAAAATTTTGATTAGAAATAGATAATTTTGATTAGAAAATAACTATTATAAACAAAATACTTGGAAATCTTACAAATTGGAGTTCTAGAAAAGAACTACAAAAGTAAGTTGTATTTTTTCTAAGTTGCAGTTAATTTTGTCAAAAGAAACATACAGCATTGTTTAAATGCTGCAGTAACTTCGTAATTGCTATTATAGACCAGTAAACATATTACACTCTATAACATATAGAAATAAACAGGTTTGTAAAAGTCTTCAGCAGCTCTAAATCTAAAGTAATTGTAATGGCAGTTAAGATAAATATAATTATGACACTTTTTTTACTATTTCGATAAATAGTTATTACTTGCACATTTAATTAATTGCAAGGTCCAGTACAATATTCTTGAGATATTTGACAGCGTAGAGTTGTTTTCAATTGCCTTTTTAAAATAATCCGAACCTAACTTTCGCTAAGTCTTGATGGTTTAGAGTCTTGGGTGACCATACGTCGTAAGTCATCCTCCTACTTAAACTTGATTCCATTTGTACTATCGAAGATTTTGTCCATAAATAGAATAAACTCTGCAGTTTTTACGTTTTCTACTGGTAAATGTACAGAAGCCTAGAATGAAAACAAAAATACTAAATTATGATTTGAATAGTTAACATATTAGTATTAAAACATATAAAATAGATCAACCCCTACCACTGTCTCTCCCTTGGTCAAAAAGCGATATCGTTCAAAAACTATAGGCTTCATCCCCTCATTAGATAATATCTATGCACCAAGTTTGAAATCGATATCTCATTTCACTCGAGAGTTATCGTGCCAACACACCGACAGACAGACTTACGGAAATAAGTGACTATGTTTTTCGTGATCTGGGAACCCTAAAACGTAAGGAAAAAGCTAAAATCTCAAGGTGTAATTTTTTCACGAATACCATACTTGCCTTTAGCAAAAAAAAGTTTAAAAAAATAAATTGGGGTAATACTGGCCAAACTTCATTCAAATGCTATGCCAATAACGCAATTCCAGATAACAGAACCTTAACAATAGATAATGCTTACATAATTTTGACCCTAAAAGAGATAAACATATTTTGTTTTCCTATCCTATGAAAATTTATTTTTGTGACATTGATGGTGTTTCCCTGTGCTCTGTCTAGTTGCTAAATCATAAGAGAAGTTTAAACTAATGACAAAATTGTTTTTTAAAACACGTGTTATTTGCAACTATGCGAACATAAATAAAAATAACCGGTCCAGGGCAAGTTGAAATTGCGCAATTAGTGTTCCGTACGTTGATTGCTTTTAAAATAAAAATTTTGTTACGGAGGTATAATATGATCAGTGACTTCACAAAACACACCCCAAATGAGTTTTCAACAAAGTTTGTTTCCAATCTTTACTGAAAAGTGGTGTGAAATTTTTTTTATATACCAGATAAATTATTAAAGGTAATGCACTCGTGATAATTTTCGTTCAATCTACACCCGTGGAGAATATTCCAGGATTTTTTCAAAAATTTTTTGATCAAGTACTTTTCGAGATAAGGGGATCTCGCGATGGACAGCGATTTTTTTCGCGATTTTTTTAAAAATAATACAAAGAAAAAGTATTACATTATATATAATATAATATATATATATATATTATATATATATATATATATATATATATATATATATATTTTTACTCGTGTTTTCACAAGCTTTCATTTGACACCGCACTCGATGACCTAGTAAAAAATTTTTTTTCACTTTCCTATTTCACCCCCCCAAAACTAACCGGTTAGGTCAAAATTTAACTTTCAAAACTACATAGCTCTGATGAGGCCATCAATTCCTATATTATTACCAAATTTCAACCTTCTATGACAAATAGTTTCGGAGAGAAAATCGAGTGTGACAGACAGACAGACGGACATACAGACACCGAAGTCATCTTATAAGTGTTCCGTACGGAGCACTAAAAACTATTTAAATTCATCTCCAGACTTAAACTACAACAAATAGTAGGATTGTTGGGGAATGAACTGCCACATTTAGGCTCAATATATTTAAGATCGAACATTTAAGTCTATTCATTCTTTAATTAACTAAAATTTATTAATAAAAGCTACTAAATTTACTTTTTGCAGGAAATCATCTGGAGAAACTTTTCTTTATAGGAAAAAATTATTGCCCTTCCGTGCCCCTGTTGTAATGCTTCTTTGTTACATTTCGCTTCAAAGCCTAAAACAATGAAAAATTTGTTTTAAATTTTTTATGATAAATATGTACAAAATTGACAAAGAAAATTATAATTAATTAGATTATAGTAAATGTTGATACAGTTGATTAAATCTAATCTTACTATTTTGAATATAAATAGGTTTTCAAAGACGTATTTACCAAAAATTACATATTTAATATTATGAAGTGTTAACATGGAAACGGAAGCTTTTCAGTTATAGATGGGTTATCAGTAAACCGTACTGAAGTACAAAAATTAGTTTTGTCTAAAGGCTAGAACTTCAGAAATTTTTGTCAAAGATACAAGCTACAGTATCACATCTTTTATTTTGGGGGGCCTAAAAAACAGTGGAAAATCTTTTGTGAAAATAAGGTTTCTTTTCATGTCACATCAAAATTATGATGGTCGAGCTTTAATATAATGGTTTTTCTAAATAAATAAACAATGACATTACAAATTTAATGTAATCTCATAGTAAATTTAATTTAATATATGTTTTATATATACCCAGCACTTTTTAATCCAATAACATGGCTATTTTTGTTGTAGAATTGTTACCCTTTTCAGCT
>JAHKBH010003700.1:0-17099 GCA_019049505.1 Pachyrhynchus sulphureomaculatus
TTATTCCTCATGTCACCTAACGTAAATAAAATATATCCTATAACCTGGCCAGAGAACATAATGTATGTTTTAACAAAAAAGCACGTAAATCGATAAGTGGTTCTCCAGGTGATAAGCGCACTAACGGACAGACAGACAGACAGAGAGACGTTTTATATATATATTATAGATATTCTTTGCTACATGATATTGTTCCATACTTAATGGTTTAGCATGTTTAAAAAAAAAGCACGTAAATCGGATAAGTGGTTCTCCACCGTGATAAGCGCACAAACGGACAAAAACAGACAGATATATGTTACATTTTATATATATTATAGATGTAATAAAATATATATCTATAAACCTGGTCAGAGAACATATGTATGAATTTAAAAAAATCACGTAAATCGGATAAGTGGATCTCGAGGGATAAGCGCACTAATGGACAGGCAGACGACAGAGAGACGTTTTGCATTTTATATATATTATAGATATAGATTATTATTATTATTATGTAACCTGGCCAAAGAATATATGTATGAATTTAAAAAAAAGACACATAAATGGGATAAGTGGTTTTCGCGCAATAAACACACTAATGGACAGACAGACAGACAGAGAGACATTGCATTTTATAATATATTATAGATTATAGATTATAAATATTCTCTGCTACATAATATTGTTCCATATTTAATGGTTTAGGCGGTATATACAAGGCAACGCGCTAGTGGCAAACTTTTTCCGACATCATTCACTATTTTACGTTCTCTACTCATTCCTTATGCTACCTATCGTAATAAAATATAGCCTATAACCTGGCCAGAGAACATATGTATGTTTAAAAAAAAAAGTACGTAAATCGGATAAGTGGTTCTCCAGTGATAAGCGCACTAACGGACAGACAGACAGAGAGACGTTGCATTTTATATATATTATAGATTAAAATTTGGTTTTTCTCTGCCCTCTAAGGAATTTTTTTTATTTGAATGATATCTTGGCTTGAAAACCTAGAATTTTCGAAATTTATTTATTTTATTTATTTACTGCACTTTACAGATTGATCACAGAGATCTTTCTAATTACAAAGTACTAGAACTTAAATTAACTTAATTTAAATATTATTACATAATAATCTACATACACTTAAAACAACGCACGCAATTTAGTTTTGAAAAGACTGTACTTATCATTAAATATATCTACACTATTCTGATTCCATTGTATAGCATGCAAGCATTATACAATGGAGATCTCAGGTGATGGTTATTTTTTTATGAGCTACATCTGATATATAGAAAGTGCTATGATTTCTTGCGGTGTACGTTTGCACACTAAAATATAAGTTGGACAGAAATGCCGGATCATCAATGAGACTATTCACTACTTTGTACAAGTAGAACATGCAATATTGTTTTCTACGTTTCTCTAAGGTTACCATCTCATAGCGTTCATGCAACAGTGTAGAAGAGATCATAGAGTTATATAAAACCGGTTTGTTTATAATGCATGTAACGCATCATTTTATTCTGTATTAATTGAAGTGTTCGCTTGTGACAATTATAAAAGGGTAACCATACTATACTCGCATATTCTAATATACTTTTAACATAGGATATGTATAGCTGTTTTTTTGCAATTTGTACTTCTAAAATCTTTTGTGCTTCTGACAATTAAGCCATACATTTTGTTCGCTTTACTTGCTGTAGAACTTACATGATAGTTTTAAACGTCAAATTTGGAATCAAAAATCACCCCTAAGTCCTTTATCTTATCCTCATACAAAAGTGGGACATTCTCAATACTATATGTATAAACTTTATCGGCTTCAGTTTTCTAGTATAAGAAACAACAGTACACTTACTTACACTAAAGTAAATCTTATTGTCAATTGCCCATTTTGCAACGTTGTCTATATCATTCTGCAAAATCTGCAGTCAGTAGGCGATCTGGTTTCATAATAAAGTTTTAAGTCGTCAGCAAATAACAGGCAGGATGCATTTTTAACTACACCAGTGATGCCGTTGATATAGAGTAAAAGAGCAGAGGTCCTAGGTTGGACCCCTGCGGAATCCCGGATGTAGGTGTAAAAGGTTTGGACTCATACCCCTTTATCTTTACTACATTGTTCACGATTATAAAGGTAAGATTTTAAAAACTCAATTAAATTCACGTGGAATCCAAAATCCTTCTCCAGCTTATTCAACAATATCGCAAATGAAAGCTTATCGAATGCCTTTTCAAATTCTGTATATACAATATCCATTTGGCCGCGCCGATTTAAGACATCTGACGTTGCCTGCGTTACCGCTAATAAATTACTAATGACAGATCTACCCTCCATAAAGCCGTGCTGATAAGTACTTATACGATGACGAACCGAGTTTGATATATTGTTATAAATAACACAGGGGAACAGCTGTTTTGGTGTCGAGGTTTTTTGAGCTGATTCTATATCAATTTGATGTCCTGAATTCAAATAACGTATTCATTTGTACCTAGGAGCTCAAATTTTTAAGATATACAATTTTAGAGAAATATAAGTTACTTTATTGTAACTCAAATCCGTAAGTGTAGTAAACAAAAGTAGATACGAAATTTTTATTTTAGTTATACAAAATACAATATTATGTCGTACTTACAAACAAAAAAAAAACATTGAAGAAATGAAATAGTCACTCAACACTTGGAAAGCTTCTTTTCCGCGACATTCTTGAATGTTTTTTTTAAACAGTCCCTTTTTAAACTCCAGCAGTAATCTGCCATCATGTGCATGTCCCATCTTCCTTGGTAGCGGTCCTCCATAACTTTAATATCTTGGTGAAATCTTTCACCTTGTTCCTCACTCATGTCTCCTAAATTTTCTGGAAAACGGTCTAAGTGGCTGTGTAAATAGTGTATTTTAATACTCATATTGCACCCTAAGGATTTGAAACTATTAAGCATCTTGTTAACCATTTCAACATAGTTTTGAGCTTTATGTTTGCCTAGAAAATTTTCTAGAACTGCAACAAATGATGTCCAAGCTTCTCGTTCAACTTGATTCATTGAATTTATGAAGGCAGGATCCTTAATTAATTGTCTTATTTGTGGGCCGTCAAATATCCCTGCTTTGAGTTTTTCTGTGCTCAACTGATGCATTTTTACCCCTATATACGCAAAACAAGACCCATTCTTATCAAGAGCCTTTACAAATTGCTTCATTAAGCCCAACTTTATATGTAACGGAGGAAGTATGATTTTTTCTCTTTTAACCAAAGCGTCGTTAATGACATTCTTTTCCCCAACGTCCATGTTTTCTCTCTGAGGCCAATCTTTTCTAACCCAGTGGTGTGTTTTGTCCCTACTATCCCAGAGGCACAAGAAACACGGATATTTCGTGTAACCACTTTGCTGCCCAAGAAGAAAGTTTACCATTTTTAAGTCTACACAAATCATCCATTGATGTTCGTAATACTTTATCTTCTGCAAGACCAAAGCTATGGTATTATATTCTTCTTTCAGTTTCGTTGAGTGAGCTAGTGGTATTGAACCATATTTAATCCCATTATTAGAAGGACACATTTTAAACTTCGCTTTGAACTGTCAATAAATAGGCGCCAATCATCTGGAATATATTCAGAAAGTCCCATTTCCTTCATGAGTCCCCTAATTTCGTGACAAAAATACAAGATTGTCTTCTTGAGAAAAGAATGGTAGCAGATCTTTTTCTCTTGTACGGTAAAAGGTAATTTTGGTTCCTTGTTCCCAGTAAATTTTTGTCGTTCAACCTAGAAGCCAGTATTTCAGAAGCTTTTTTCGATAAATTGAGATCCCTGGTGAGATCATTTAATTCATTTTGATTGAAGCGTTGAGGAACTGATGACGTCCCCTCATAGTCACTGTTAGTTTCATTAGCATCAGAACTTTTATTAGCATCAGAAGAGCGATCAGAGGGAAAATATTCGTCATCAGAGATATGTGGTAGCTGATGAAATGTTGGAATCGGTATTTCATCTGAGTGCGGGATAGGGCGTATTGCCGAGTCTAAATTGGGATAAGTCCACTTACTGCGGTTATTTCGATTGATTCCATTAGTATTTACTAAACAGAAATAACAATCATTGAAGTGGTTTTTTGGTTCTCTCCAAACCATTGGTACGCCGAATTTTAGACATTTTCTTTTCCCGGTAGTCCACTGCCGTAAATGCTCTGTACAAGTTTTACATACGAGATGCGGAGCCCACGTTTTGTCCTGATCACCAAGCTTAACTCCAAAGTATCCAAGATACGCTCGCTTTATAAAGTCAGTAATAGTTTGTCTGTTTTGTTGAAAACATGTATTCTCCGCATATATAGCAAAACACATCAGGTTGATTTACACAACTTCTTCTTGAACTGGAACCTGAACTCATTTTAATTCTGTTCAATAACACAAAAACACTCTTTTCTTAACATAAAATAACACGCCGAATTCGATCTACTCTCATTAGTAAGAACGCACAAACTGACGAGACTTACCCGAGTTAGGTGATTAAAAGGGTCAGTTCAGGTACCTGATAGGCAATGGTTCCACTATTTATAGATTTACCTGGAATTTACTCAATAACAGACTGATAATAAAAACCATTGTACCTACATTAATGAATATATAATAATTTTAGAACTCTCATAAATGAATATACTGAATAAAAACCACATTGGTAGATAAGTTGATGTATCTAAAAAAGTAGAGCTGATAGAGAAAAACGGATTGCATGTATAGATTTAGCGTCCCAAATATAGTTAAAATCAGCTCTAAAATCCCAGGCACCAAAACAAAAATATTTTTTTGTTGCCCTGTGTAATCTTTTCAAAACTTTAGCTGCCGTTGAGAGTATGTAATTGGTCTATAGCTCTTTATATCGTTTTTGTCACCCTTTTTAAAAACTGGACATATTCTTGTTCTTTTCCACAGGTGGGGAAACATTTTTGTTTTAAGACTCAAATTAAAACAAAAACAGTAGCGGATAACATAATATATCCTCAAAGCCCTTAAATATGTATGGGGGAATGCCGTCTGGGCCTGTTGCTCTATCGTCCTTCAACTCCCTCAATGTCTCCACAACATTAACTATATCGATTTTGTCAATTAGAACACCGTGATGATTGACACTTTCAACACTATCATTACTGCTACCTAAATCATTAGAGTAGCCGCTTTCAAAGTAATTAGCAAATGCATTAGATATTTCATCCCCTCCATTAAACTCCTCTATATTGAAAAACATTTTATTTGGTATGTGCAATGATCCTTTTTTGTTATGTATAAAGGACCAAAATTACGATAACTAAATTTGAAGCACCGCTATTCAAAAACGAGATATTGCAGCCGACTCTTTATTAGTATACATGAAAAAACGTACTTCTTTTATAACATATTAAAATCTGGTTTCTCTATCTGCTAAGAATTTTTTTTATTTCAATTAGAGTCTTCGCCTGACACCGCAGAATTTCGAAAATTTACGATAATTAAATTTGAAGCACTCCTGTTCAAAAACGAAATATTGCATCCGATTGTCCATTAGTCCGCATGATAAAAAGTGCCTCTTTTATAACATATTAAAATTCAGTTTCTCCTATCTGCTAAGGAATTTTTTTTTATTTGAATTAGAATTTTCGCGTGACCACCCCAGAATTTCGAAAATTTTACGATAACTAAATTTCAGAAAAGCACTCCTATTCAAAAACGAAATGTTGCAGCCGATTGTCCATTAGTATACATGATACTTCTACTATAACATATTAAAATTTGGTGTCTCGATCTATTAAGGATTATTTTTTATTTGAATTATAGTTTTGGCATCAAAAAACGAGAATTTGGAAAATTTTCGATAAATGAAATTGAAGCACTGCTATTCAAAAACGAAACATTGCAGCCGATTATCCATTAGTATACACAATAAAAAGTGCTTCCTTTATAACATATTAAATTTTGGTTTCTCTAACTGCTAAGGAATTTTTTTTATTGAATTATCGTCTTGGCCTGAAAAAAAACCAGAATGTCGAAAATTTACGATAACTAAAATTGAAGCACTGCTGTTTAAAAACGAAATATTGCAGCCGATTTGTCCATTAGTATACATGATAAAAAGGGCTTCTTTTTATGACATATTAAAATTTGGTTTCTCGATCTCCTAAGGAATTTTTTTTATTTGAATTAGAATTTTCGCGTGACACCCAGAATTCGAAAATTTACGATAACTAAATTTGAAGCACTCCTATTCAAAAACGAAGAGAAGAATTATAGTCTTCGCCTAACACCCAGAATTTCGAAAAAATTTACGATAACTAAAATTGAAAACGAAACATTTCAGCCGGCTGTCCATTAGTATAAGTAGTGTATTTGTGGGAATGCAGGGAGGCGGAGGTAAAATTTTGTTTCTTTGGAGGCAAATCTTGCCTCCCGGAGGAACAAATTTTACCTCAAAAAGGCCACGCCTGTAGAGGTTATACAAGTTTTAACCAGTTTAAATATCTATTTAAAGTTCCCATACTATTAGTTCTTTGCCAGTAGTACGCTTGCAGTTCTAACAAGTTTAGCTGGTTTAAATATCTAATTAAGATACAGTTCTTTGTTGATAGTAGTGCGTATGTGTTTTAGCAGCTAAAAATGAGCTCTCTTGAAGAATTTCCATCATTAGGTGAAGATGGTAATGATATAGATATGGATATTTATAGTCGTGAATTGGATGTAGTTTTAGAAAAGTTTGAGGCAGCTGCTAAAAATGAAGATGTTTACCTCTTACATACTGCTTATACTTTAGGTTCATATGTAGTAGGATGTGGATTAAGTCCAGCGCGATCCTTTAGTCCTGCTGTTATGTTAACACAACAGCAACTTAAAATTTCATTTGGTATGTTCGAACGGAATACATTTCTAGATCTGATAAAGTTAAGAACTGAACATTTTTTCAATGATCCTGCAGTATCAGCAACCCCGGATAACATATCCATGCGGAGACTTTAGTAAGCTGACACAAATGAAACGAAATGATGGAGTAAAGTTGTTGGAAAACTTCGAAAATACAATATGCCTTTCTATTTATATGAGGAAGACATACTTACATTAAAAATTATTAACATTAATTCAAGGCTTATTGAGGGGCGGTTAGCTGTATTAGAACCACCAAACACTTTATTTTTGCTCGACGCGCGTTTCGCTAACCATGTTAGCTTCATCAGGAGCGATGATTGACTAAAGCTAAACTACTAATCTACCCTATTTATACTTAGCCTAACTCTTGCATTGCTCAAGCGGAACTAATGACATAGGCAAGGCCATCAGTTCGGTCAAGTAACCAGTAGAGGGGACTATAAGGAATAGGCCCTCTGTCTTTATTTAAAACTACTTTTATATTTTATGATTTTCTATACTTTCGTATGCGTTCAACAATTTCCTGTCAGATACATTTTTTATTAATCTTAGATTATCTAATGTTACAGTATGATCAGCTTCAAGGTCCATGTTCGGCAATGCTAGACTTTTCTGTTCTACTGTATTTTAAGTGTGCTAAATGTTCTTTAAATCGTGTTTTAATTGACCTTTTAGTTTGCCCAACATACTTCTTGTCACAATCATTACAACTAATTTCATAAATTCCACTTTTCTCACAATTAGGAATCTTATCTTTGGGATTTCCTAAGATATTCCTCAGATTGTCTGATGACTTATAGACTAAGGTGAGGCCTACCTTATTAAATACCTTATTGAGTCCCTTGCTATATTTCGGATTATATGATATGGAGACATACTTGGTGTTGTTTTCTTCGCGTATAAAAAAAGTGGAATTCTGAATATTAAACTAAACTTATGTCTATTTATTAGCTTATTTACTAAGTCACCGTCATAACAATTAACTCTAGTTATATTTCTAATACGATTCCTTTCTTTATTAAAGTTTACTCTATTCAGAGGGAAAGTGATTCGTTAGAATTCATTAATAAAACAAAAAATCTAGTTCTTAATGAAGGTGAAGTCTTAATTTCTTTTGATGTTAGTTCTATGTTCCCAAGTGTGCCAATTCCACAAACTTTACAATATCTCGAAGAATTACTTAGAATGAGTGACTTTGAAGACGAAATTATTCGTGAATACTTAACATTATCTAAACTTTGTATGGAACAAAATTATTCTAATATTGATGATTTTGTTTCTTAATTAAATAGCCGGTATGATTCCATTAAATTCACTTACGAAGTTGAGAACAAAGGACAATTGCCTTTTCTAGATATTTTAATTATTAAAAATAATAATAGATTAGAATTTGATATCTATAGGAAGGACACAGTAACAGATAGGTATATTCCTAATGATTCATTTCATTGCAAACAACATAAATTACCCTCATTACATTTTCTAGTTCATCGTTTGGTCACTTTCCCTCTGAATAGAGTAAACTTTAATAAAGAAAGGAATCGTATTAGAAATATAACTAGAGTTAATGGTTATGACGATAACTTAGTAAATAAGCTAATAAATAGACATAAGTTTAGGTTTAATATTCAGAATTCCACCTTTTTTACACGCAAAGAAAATAACACCAAGTATGTCTCCATACCATATAATCCGAAATATAGCAAGGGACTCAATAAGGTATTTAATAAGGTAGGCCTCACCTTAGTATATAAGTCATCCGACAATATGAGGAATATCTTAGGAAATCCCAAAGATAAGATTCCTAATTGTTAGAAAAGTGGAATTTATGAAATTAGTTGCAATGATTGTGACAAAAAGTATGTTGGGCAAACTAAAAGGTCAATTAAAACACGATTTAAAGAACATTTAGCACACTTAAAATACAGGACAACAGAAAGTCTAGCATTGCCGAACATGCCCTTGAAGCTGATCATACTGTAACATTAGATAATCTAAGATTAATAAAAAATGCATCTGATAGGAAATTGTTGAACGCATACGAAAGTATGGAAATCATAAAATGTAAAAGTAGTTTAAATAAAGACAGAGGGCCTATTTTCTTATAGTCTCCTCTACTGGTTACTTGACCGGAACTGATGGCCTTGCCTATGTCATTAGTTCCGCTTGAGTAATGCAAGAGTTAGGCTAAGTATAAATAGGGTAGATTGGTAGTTTAGCTTTAGTCAATCATCGCTCCTGATGAAGCTAACATGGTTAGCGAAACGCGCGTCGAGTGCAAAAATAAAGTGTTTGGTGTAGTGGTGATATATCCTGAGTAGTATCATTGTGCCAAAGATTCCATATTCCCAACTTAATTGCAATTATGTTTAGATTTATGCTTTAATGCAAATATGTTAGTTGTTTGTGCTTTTCAAGAATACATGTATTTTCATGAAGAAAATGTATTAAATGATGTAAATAAATAATATTATTTATAAATATATGTATAATTTTGTGTTCAACTCATTTATAGTGGTACTGTCAACGTAAAAAGGTGAAATGGATTGTGTTACAGAATTTATTGAACACTTCACAGAGAGTAAATCTATTAAAGACTTTTCGAATGAGATTTGAATATTACCTAAAAGTAGGTTGCATTGATCTTTTATATATTTGGTCTAAATTATCACGTGAATATACACAAAATTTTGCTTTACAAATAAAGTTAGCTTGCTTCATACATACATGGTCCTCCTAATTCACAAGAAACATGTAGATATTGTAAAAAGGCAATGCAACATATGCTATGAAGCAGTAAATTAAAGCTAGTCAAGATGTTTTTAAGTTCAAATTTGGTGTTTGAATTGTTGTGGCTGTTACTTGATGGAAATTCATAACGAATGTAATGAAAGACTAATATTGTCAAATTTCCACTTTATTTAGTTTCACTTGACGTGCAAAATCTTTTCCCTAGCATACCCCGGATGAAACAGTAAAAATCATAAAAACATTTCTAATCAAAAATAAAGTTAATATCGTTATACAACAAGACATACTAAATTTATTAAACACGAGCCTCAATCAAAATTATTTTTACTTTAATAATACGTTTTATAATAGTTTTTAAGGGTCTCATAATGGGTAGTCCACTTAGCCCGCTTTTAGCAGAAATATTCTTGGATATCCTAGAAAAACAAATACATCGACAAGAATTTAGCAAATCATTTTTGTATTGGGTACCGATATGTAGACGACATCTTTGCTTGTTTTAATGGTACAGAGCGTCAACTCGACAATGTTTTAACTATATAAACTCAATACATAAGAATATTAAATTTATTATTTATTAAATATATTAAGTTTAATATCATTAACAGCATACTGAGACTCAGCTATTTTCCACTCTACTGGAAAAAAGCTGAGGTCATTATGATCAAAAAACCAGGCTCTCCATCCCACGAGGCAAGCAGCTATCGGCCAATCAGCCTACTTCCAGGCCTTGGCAAGATAGCTGAAAAAGTCATCCTCGAAATCGTCAGAGCAAAGTCCACAGCGCTCCGTGTTGTCCCTGACGAACAGTATGGCTTCCAGCCCCTTCATGGCACCATCCATCACACCACGAAACTCGCCCAAACCATTTCCAACAGCTTCAATAAACGTCACAAAGTTGGAGCTGTGTTTCTCGATGTAGCAAAGGCCTTCGACCGAGTCTGGCACGAAGGCCTCATTCTGAAACTGATCCGACACGGCTACCCCCTTTTCATTAACAAACTCATTCAATCCTTCGTCTCTGACAGAACATTCCAAGTCAGAGTCGATAAGGCCATCTCCGAAGTCAAGGCCATTAGAGCCGGAGTCCCTCAAGGCTCCGTCCTCTCCCCCCACCTCTTTAACATTTTCACAGCCGACATTCCAAAAACGGATCAGACTACCCTACTCCTGTATGCTGACGACACAGCCATCATAGCAGAATCCAGCAGCTACAGAATCATCACCAGTAGATTGCAGCGCCACCTGAACGTCCTCGCCCCCTGGTTCGACCGATGGAAGATCCAGCTAAACCCATGTAAGACACAGGCCATCGTCTTCGCCAAAGGCAACGGCACTCCTTATGGACAACTCCAGCTCCAGGGATCCCGCATCCAATGGGCAACCACCATCAAGTACCTGGGAATCCAGTATGACAAACACCTCATCTGGAAAGACCAGGTCTGTGCTGCCTCAAGGAAAGCCAAGCAACTACTGGGCAAGCTGTACCCAATCATCAGCCGGTCCAGTAAGTTGCAACCAAAAATCAAGCTGCTAATTTATAAAACCATCGTGAGGGCAGGACTCACACACGCCTGCCCTACTTGGTCTAAACTCACCAAGACACGCAGAGCTCAACTTCAGGCAGTACAGAACAAGGCCCTGAGGATGATCACGGGAGCCCCATGGTTCGTCCGAAACCGGCAATTGCATAGAGACCTCGGTGTGCCAACAATTAAGGCACACATGAGGTCCACCAACATCAAGTTCTTCGCAAAGGCGCTACAACACCCAAACGCCACCATAAGGAGCGCATTCCACGTGCCCGCCAACGCCCGCCATCACTATCCAAGACCTTCTGACCCCATATCCGACGAAGACGATGGCCCTCCCCCACCCCCATGAAGATTGTAACCTAGATTAAGTTTAGAATTAAGTTCTAGATTAGTTTAGAATTAAGCTCTAGTTAAGTTAGATTAGTCAACCAATGTAATTAAAACCCAATGTCCTAGGTTAAGTTAATTAGGATTACTGTATAGAACCTAGGTTAAGTAGTATAGGAATATAAGCTATCATAAATGTAAGTAAGAGGCATAGCCTAACTTAAATTCAATAAAGACAATGACAATGACAATATTAAATTCACTATGGAACTAGAAGTCGACAATAAAATTAATTTTCTTGACTTAACGATAACCAGACATTACAGCAAACACAAATTCTCTATTTTTCACAAACCCTCACATACAGATACTACAATAAATATAAAATCAGCTCACCCCCTACAACACAAATTGGCAGCTTACCATAGTATGTTGCATAGACTTGTAAGTGTCCCCTTATCTGTAGATGATTTTAATAAAGAATTAAATCTAATAAAACAAATTACTGTTAACAACGGATATTCTCCTGACACCATAGACTCAATTCTAAACAAAAAATTTAAAAAATAAAGCTATTTCTTTAGTATACCCCAAGAAAGAAAACACAGGGAAAAAATTTAATGTTCTAACCTATTTTGGTAACACCGTCAGACAAAATTAAAACCACTTAAACAAATATAATATCAACATAGCTTTTAGAACAAATAACTTGTTAGGAAAATTCATTAAAAACGCAAAGGGAAAACAAAATAGATCAAAAAAAATCTGGAGTGTATCAGTTAAATTGTGGTTCTTGTCATAAAGTTACATAGGTCAAACAGGTCGCTCATTCGAAACTCGGATTTTAGAACATAAAAGAAGCTATTTAAAAAAAACAAAACTGACTCAGCGTACAGTAATCATTTAACAGAATCTAATCATCTTTTTGACGATAACTTTAAAATTCTACACATACAAAACAAAGGCGTAAAATTAAATCTATTAGAAAATTTAGAAATAAATAGAATTAAAAATTCAGACATCATCTTAAACGAACAAAAAGATACCTGTCTGGCCCTTGGTAACTCCCCTTTACTTAATTTATACAATTAATGTTCAGAATGGATTTCCCAGCATATTCATTAGCATAATAGTATTAATTTTATTACCTATCTACCTTAGGGTATTTATATAAATGTAACAACACTAATACTCAAATATCATTTTGTATTAGAAGAAGCTATAGTATAGCGAAACGCGTCATACAGTTTCAGTGAAACTAAATAAAGTGGAAATTTGACAATATTAGTCTTTCATTACATTCAAATTTGGTGATTATGACTGCAATTGTTCAAAATATATTCTACATACAGGTACCTTCAAATGTGCGAAATATATGTTATCAATTTGAAACCTACGTTATAAAGCAGAGGGGCAATGGATTCCAACATATTTTAGAACTATGAATTATGATGGTGGTAGTATAATAACACCGTCATTTTAGTTCGTGCTCCCAGATCTAAAGATAAGATTTATCGCTTAAATTAAAATTAGAATTCATAAATGGAACAATAATGGAATCCGAAAGATGGACTACAATTGAATTAACGACACCAAACTTCTTAAACAAAACAATCATGGAATCTGAAAAATTGCCTATAACAACATCAGAGCCTCCTTATGGAACGAATTGTGGAGAGCATATTACTATAAATGCTACAACCATTTATATTCGCGATTCAAATTTGACAACTGAAGAGGATCCGTTTTTTAAAAGATTATAAAACGTACTCCCATTTTGCTAATCTCTGTATTATAGTTTTTGTTATAACGTTCGCATTTTTGTTAACTGCTAAATATATTTATAATACAATAATTAAAAAATAATGTGCTATTATTCAGTTAAATAATAAATCATACATTACAGATATAGGAAATTTATCTGCAGATTTGACGCAAACAGCTAAATTTACATATTATAATTTTCACGGCATACCATACAATTCTGGTTACAATCAGTACAACGAACTTAACCGAATACTGAATTAATAGGCGTTGATGCTATTTACGTTAAACACTGAATCACAGTAAAGATACTACAGTAGCGAAACTGAGCTCCAATTTGGTGACGAGATTTTGACGGCGCGTGCGTCGACGGGTCCTTTTTCAAATGGCTGCTCAGTGTTTACATTCGATCTCGGAATGTGTCTTTGGAAATGTATTGTCCATCGTTTCTTGATGTGACTGTAATTTATATGAATATAAGGACAGAAGGAAGAGAGAGTTTTGTAGAAAAAGAGAATTAAAAACGTTTGTAAGTGAAGAGAATCGAAAAGGTTGAGAAACAATTTATATAATCATGGGGAAAGGAGGTTATTGTTGTGCCGTTGAGAATTGCAAAAATAATTCAAAAACTGTACGCGGGGCGTTAGTTTCTTCTTCTTCCCTAAAGATGTTGAAAGGTAAGTGATTTAATTAAACGAATTGCGTAAGAAATCGTACGCGGATAAATTGGTTTATTTTGGTTATAAGGCAAAGATTTGGCTTGCAGCAACTAAACGCGTCATTAATTATTTGCATCACATGTAATCATCAACAGTATTATCCATCAAAGTTTAAGTTGTTGCATTAATGATTTTTTTGCAGTTCCTCTGTTTTTAGTTGATATGCGATTAAAGTTTGTTGGAGTTGTTGATTATTTTAATAAACCTCTATTGCTTGCTTCCACAAGACAACTTTTCACTATTTTTAATGCATTTTTGAAAAAATATATATGCATGAAACAATATTATCATTACTAATGTACATTTTTTTTAGGCATATTTGCTCAAGAGAACGGCCTCCAGGGAACCTTGATTGATTTAATAAAACGTTCGTATTGGTACAAGGGGGGGGGGGAAGGGGTGATGATTTGGTCATTAAAGCTTGAAATTTATTTCTAAACTTAGTTCGGCTGGTTATTTAAAAATCTGACGTGATTGCTCAATTCTGACCTCGGATTCACAGCGCCCGGTTTCAGCGCCCAAAAATACATATATGGGTATAGCGGTCTGTTCGGTAGTGAAAAACTTTTTTTGTGTGCCTGTGTAATTTTTTTATGATTAATAAATAATCCTCCAAATTCTGGTTTTTAGAAAGATTATTTTTTTTTGTAAACTAGTATTTAGTTATTTAAAACTATTTATATTTGTGTAAATTATAAAATAAAACATATTTTTTTCTAAAAGGTGTATTCTCAGAGGCTTCTAGTTTTCAATAACTTCATCTGTTTTAATTGTTTGACACACCTTTTCTAAAAATAAACCTGATAAATTTATCACTGTTTA
Source organism: Pachyrhynchus sulphureomaculatus (assembly GCA_019049505.1). NCBI lineage: Eukaryota > Metazoa > Arthropoda > Insecta > Coleoptera > Curculionidae > Pachyrhynchus > Pachyrhynchus sulphureomaculatus. Next base: position 14,796 of record JAHKBH010003700.1, read on the forward strand.
ATTGCAAGTACAGTTAAATACTCTGAAAGTGACTTTTTTTTCCATTTTTTCTCTATAAATTGCTCTGCTCCTTTTTTATGCCAATCTTTCAAAAGTTTCTGTGAATATATTGTAAGGAATACAGAACCTATAAACAACATATTTATTATTTTCAAATTTTAGACAGTATATTTTATTTTCTTATAAGCTGGGTTTGAAAGTTTAAATATTAAGTGTCGTGTCGAGATCACAAAACCACTGGGGAATGGGATTATTGAAATAACTAATATAAATCGATTATTGAATCAAATATGATATTAAAATAAAAAAAAAAATTAATGTGAATCCTAAGAAATTTTTGTAATATGATTTTGTCAGACGATGTGTGCCAGAGGGTAAAATATTCTCAAAATAAGTTCGTTAAATGGACAGTTACACTTAATCAAAGTCCATTTTGATGGTAATTATGGTTACTATTAAAATTTTGAAGATTTAGTTACCTGTTATTAATATTCCTCCTATAAAGAACTTATTTCTATTGTGTAGACCTATACTACAAATTAAATATAGTTATTTTCCTTTTAAACTGTAATTGACAATACTCAGTATATATGAGTCAATTATTTCTCCTAATGAAGCTTGTTAGCGAAACGCGCGTCGCGTGCAAAAAATAAAGTGTTTGGTGTAGTGGTGATATATACTGAGTAGTGTCATTGTGCCAAAGATTCCACATTCCCAACAAATAGTTTGTAATTGACAAGTCAGCTTGGTCATAACTTACTGTATTGACTCTTTGATCTAAATATTAATTCATTGTAAATAAAAGCAAGCGTTAATTACGTTATCAAAAGCAATATGGATAACAGAACACAAAAAGGTATTGAACCTCTAAGAATCATTCACATAGAAAAAAAGAGGTCTATACATATACGTTCATAATTCATTAATAATATTATATTAACTTTCTTGAAGTTTCACAATATAGTTTTGTAGTTGAAGAAAAAATAAGTGCCAAAAAAGTAGATTCAGTGATTTTTAATTAACAAGAGATCTATCACACCAAACAACACTGTTTAGAAAAAAATGCTCTTATTTTAGAAGATGTTGACACCTTAGTAATGAAATATGTCTTTCTTCTTATTTCACGGTACAAGAAAAATAGCATTAGGTATTACGTATGTTAAAATCAAATTAATTTAGTCCTTAAAAAACATCTTTAATCACAAATTTACTGAAAAATGATTTGTAAAATAAAAACTTTAACCTCAAACAGTGACGTTTAACTTTGATTGACTTTTGAAAATTTTTGGATAAAGTATATTAAAAATGAAGTTGAATATGAAGAATTCCATCAAAGACCTTCCTATCAAGTTTTTCACCTGTATACATTTCTTTTCTAACACAGTTGCTCCATTCTTTTTGTTTTCTTTATTTTACTCATGCTGCATTAACTTTTATATTACTCATGCTGTATTAAATAACAAATCAAAAATTTTCAAACATTTCTATATCTATGATTTTTAATAAAAAACTTTGCACAACTTTATTTGTTTTTCAAATCTCGCGCGCTGGTCCACTTTTAACATGGCGGATTGCCACGTGACCTTCTGAAAACGAACCTGATTTTCCTATGCGGTTATCCTTCGAGTTTCGCTACTGTATAGTGTGTTTACTTGACTGAATATTATCTTCAGATGAATATTAGTCATAAGAAATCCGATGTTGCTTAATTTTCCGTTTCATCTCAATCCTTGTGATAAGTACAATGATACAAATGATAGATCTGTCGTCATCTTTTGATGATGTCATTGATATGTGCCAGACAACATAATTGACACGCATGCGTCATATTTGCATTTATCACAATTGGCAGAATGACAGATGTCAAATTTGCCGGATGTTCTGCATATTCATCTATCTGTCTGTCAGTCCAAGACCCATTGTGAACCGTTATTAAGCTTTGTAGACTTTTGTCCGTGTGCGCTATTCGTGATCGATTGCTTTATACAAAATGAAAATCTCAAATCTGTCACCATTGATGTGAAAATAGAATTTCAGAGTTTCGAATATTCCCAAAAGATACTCAAGCATATTGCGTTATTATACATGACAGGATATTAGAACACGCCCCTCTTACTGGAGCTATAAGATCAATAGTTTAATAAGTTAGCTGACCATTATAATGAATTCTGTAGTGATTGATGTTCAAGGCTACGTAACTCCCAGATTTTGAAGTAAAGGAACTAGTTATTTTTTATGGAAATAGAATAAAATCGTGGTTATTCAAACCAAATACATTATATAGGAATTTATCGAAGGATTTAA
>JAHKBH010003701.1:0-16932 GCA_019049505.1 Pachyrhynchus sulphureomaculatus
TTCGATGTTCAAGCGAATCAAGGCCGCCGATTAGTTCCGGGTCTCCAGTCAGACGAACAGCTCTTCTCTGAATAGAATCCAACAATGCAGTGTATGTTTGGGAGCGGAGCTCCAAACATGGGAGCAGTATTCCATAGTTGGGTCGAATATGAGCTTTGTAAAGAATTAACAGTTGTTGTGGAGTGTAAACTTTTGAGAAGCTCTCCTTGCTATGCCTGCAACATGTTCATGCCAAGACATATTTGCTCCCAAATTAACGCCCAACAAACTGAGTGTGAGGAATGGAGTGCCCCGGTATAACTACGTCGGGTTTCAGCAACGTTAATTTTTTAGAAAAAACTGCCGCCTGGGTTTTTGTAGCGTTAAATTCCACTTGGTTACTGTCACCCCAAGATAGAATTTCTTCCAGGTCTTTGTTAAGTTGAATGACTTCCTGCTGTCTGCGGATATTCGTCTGAGTAGCCGATGTCCGAGCATTCAAAGGGAATGAAGAGACAAGCGTACTGTCATCTGCAAAGCTGTAGATTGGATTCTCGGTCTTTTCCAGTAGATCGTTAATATAAATGAGAAAGAGAGTAGGAGACAGTATGGAGCCTTGGGGTACACCAGCGTTGATAGTGAATTTGTTAGAAAGAAATCCGTCGACTGCCACTCGTAAAGAACGCTCTCTGAGGAAACATGAGAGCCACAAACAGAACTTTTCAGACATACCATAAGAACGTAACTTAGCCAACAGCCCATCATGCCAAACACGTCGAATGCCTTGGATATGTCAAGAACAACCCCTCGAGATTCTCCAAAGTGTTCAATTGCGTTGTTCCAAACATGCGTTACATAAGTTAGAAGATCTCCTGTTGATCTATTTTTTTACGAAAGCCATATTGGTGATCGCTAATAATGTTGAATCCTTTAAGATATTTTAGAAGATGCTGGTTGATAGCCTTTTCCATGACTTTCGATATTATTGAAAGCAGTGCGATTGGTCGGTAGTTATTTGGCAAAGTCTTCTTGCCTTTTTTAGGTATCGGCTGAACTGTGGCACATTTCCAGCAGGAAGGAAATATTCCCTTTCTGTAGGATAGGTTGAAGAGTCTACAGAAAACTGGTGTTAGTTCCCTCTCACAGTTCTTGAGAACTACGGCAGGTATTCCGTCAGCGCCGGAAGCCTTTTTGGTGTCTAGCTTCATCAAAATACGTTTTATGATACGCTGCCTGAAGACAATATCGGGCATCCTTGACATCACTATGGGAATAGTAAATGGTGTTTTTCCTTGGAAATCGACAGTAGAATGTGAAGCAAATAGTTCAGCCAGAATTATCTGGCCGTATGAGTGGTGGAATGGTGGATTTGGTGAAATTTTGACTAACTGCCTTAGCAACTGACCAAAAGGACCTGGAATGATTGGGACAAGCGAGAAGTTTGTTTCTAATCCGTTGATTGTGTGCCTCCTTGGTTTCGCCGATAATTTCTTTGCATCTATTCCTGGCACGAACAAAGGTGTTACGATTTATAGAATGTGTTAGGATTTTCGCGCCATTGTCGGTATGCAAGATGTTTAGAAGCAACAGCTTCTTTGCATTTTCGGTCAAACCAAGGCTTGCCGTTGGAAGGGCATTTCTTCGTAAAAGGGATGTAAGTCTCCATACCGGCCAAAATAACATCGGAAACATCAACAACAACCAAAAAAAATTCTGAAGTGATTTAGAAACTAAACAAAATTTTTAGATTTTCACCTTTTTTTTCTTTTTTTCCCTTTAGTGATACGACCCAAAAGCTACAAGTTCCATCCTTATGTCAAGTATTATATTTTTACCAAATTTTAAATCTGTATCTAATTTTGTTCAGTACTTATCATGTCAAGCGATTGACAGGCTGACCGAAATAAGTAACCATGTGTCTCATTATCTAGAACTAAGCCTAAAGTAAAAATAAATGTAATAAAATCCCCAAACTTGAGAGTAAAATTCTGTGAAATATATATCCTAATACATTATTAAATTTGGTCTGATAGGAGAGATTTAACACATCTCTAGCAGATTAAAGAATACCAGAATAGTTGTTTCATAGTAAAGATAGAAGGTCTCTATCGAAGAATCAGAAATATAGCTCACCCAGATTATCTATCTCAAGCACAAACATTACTCACCAACCTCTTTATGGAAAATGGGTACAATAAGAAGTTCCTGCTCAAGACCAAGGACGAAGTTGATAAGCTCTTCCTCTCTGATGACATCTTACCAGAGCCCCCTCCTATATGTTTATCCCTCTCCCCTTTTTCCACCCCCTTTACCCCCTGCCAGCTATACGGAAATAAGTCCTTCGTTACTCTCTTTGCCATTTATTCCTGGTCTTACCTCAAAATCGGTTCATATTTTGCGTGTCATTCCCAATGTTAAGTTTGCCAAATACTACTTCCATAAAAACAAGCGTATTTTTAGCAAATTAAAATCCTCTCTACGCATTCTTTCTATGTCAGATATTGTATATTCCATTTCCTATCTTGATTGTCCTGCTGTGTATATAGGTCAAACATCACAGTCTCTCAATCGTCGCATCGCATTACATAAAAGCGACACCAGATGTCATTCAAAAGATGTGCACTGGCGACTCACTCTGTCGATAATGGACATTCCTTCAACTTTAGAGAACCAAAAATTCTTCATATTCAAAAAAACCCTCTTAAAAGAGAATTCCTTGAGATGCGCTATATCAACGAGAATCCCATAATATTAATAAAAGAACTGATCTTGACGGCTTGAGCAACATATATAGCTTTCTCATTTCTTGCGATTTGCATTCCTCACATAATGTCTCTGGGTCGTCACTCTCGTCATAGTTTTTTCGCTTTGGTAGTCTCCAGCTCTCTCTTGTTGCATAGTTGTCCTCTAGGTACCACCTTGTTTAAGTACATGTTTTTCTTGGTTTCCGGTGAAATTCTTGATAATTACACTCCCAATTCTAATAACATTAATAATAATGAAAATAATAATAATTAAATTGCTTAGTATGTTCCTAATCAATGAAAAACCCTTTCCACTTGCCACCTCCTTTTCCTGTACTTCTATTCTCCCCCCAGATGAAGAAAAATCATTTCCTCCCTATGCCACTTAATTTCCATACCGTTGAAAAATTTGCGTTCCCATTGGATACCTTTCCCTTCATACCAAAATTTCATTATATGACGTAGTACCTAATTTGTACTTAACCCGTTCTTTCCTGGTTGCTTAACCTTTTCCTTTTATTTATTTTGAGTGATCCCTTACATCTGTCAGGTGGTCGTCCTTTGTCAGCGCCCTGTCAAAATTGTCACTTTTCTTTAAGATGGCAGGTGGTTAGTTAATTTTGATCTTTCAGCATCCAACGTTTCTAATGGCATCCTTGCTGGAAATGCCATATTTTTATATTAATATGTTAGTAAATAGTGGCTGTTTTATTTCAGTGCTGGTCTTTGTTATGGCAATTGTTATTTATGGTCATTCTTGTTAGATTAAATTGCATACTACATGTGAGTCACTTGCATTTTGTTTTTGACAATTCTTCATAATGATAATAATAATAATAATAATAATAACCCCTCAGGGGCTAGGGGAATCCCAGGATTCTCCTAGTACGGGCATTGACGATCCCGAGGTACCTGAGTCATGTTGTGCTGTCTTGTGTTGTCCAGATTATGTGTAATAAAAACGCAATCTTAAGGTGTTTACCGTGCCGAGAAGATGAATGGCTCAGCGTTTATGAGTCGCGAACGGTCCCCCCGGATACCGGGCGCCCTCCGGAGTAAGTAGCCTTGCTGTGGCATCCAGGCTCTGCCGCAGTCGACCTTTCTTTCCTAGGATACTCGTGGGAATATTATGTTAAACAATAATAATTATAATAATGAAAATGGAAGGGTGTTGCGGAGGCGGACCCCTGTCGTACAAACAGCTACAGCAACACCACAACAACAACTACAGACGAACCAAACAACCGCCTCAGTCGAAACTACTCCCGATAGTTTTACCAGATCCGACATTGTAGGTGATGGAAATTGCCTTTTCCGTGCAGTTAGCTTATACTTATATGGCCACCAGAACCATCATGAGAAACTCCGAGAGGCTGCTCTAAGATATTTACAACAAAACTGGTCGGAACTTCACACATTTTCATTAATTGAAGTCGACGATATAAAAGACTTCAATAACTATTATAATTATATGCGGAAAAATGGCACCTATGGAACGAGCCTAGAGATACTTGCCCTCTCGGAAACACAAAATAGCAACTTTCATATCTTCTCAAAACAACGAAGAACAAGACATACAAAAATAACTTTTACGGACAGACCAACAATAATAAGCACGGGAAAATACAACAAAACCATTTACCTTCTACTAACAGGCAACCCAATGTCGGGACACTTTGAGCTTCTGACACCACAAAACACTGAAAACATTCCAGAGAACAACAGACCAATAAAAGAAGCATCGCGGGGGCGAGCGACGTAACGGTCGAGGACGTCGCGGGAAATGTGGCAGCTCGACCAAAACGATGAAGACCAGGCAACCGAAAATGGACCTGCCAAAAGTGTTGTGTTGGCGACTAAGCCGACACCCACCAAGGCGGGAAAATCACAGCAGCGCATGAGTTGCACCACAGGAATCAACGAACACGCCATGCGTTGCTGTAATGAAAAACAAAACCTGACAAAGAAATCACTGAGAAGAGAATCACTCGCCGCTTGGACCCACCAACATCAATCCCAAGCGCAACCGACGTAGATACGGGACAAACACAACCACCAAATCAGGCCAGGGCCCGTATGTATTGCAAGGACAACATGCAACTACCAAGGCTGGAAAACCAAGACAGCGGTTAAAGTGGACGGATGAGATGAATAGGACGGTGATGCGCTGTTATACACCGCCACCAAACTCGAAACAATAACATCGGGCTACAGACAGCAACTGCACAGACTTTTCTTGACCGAATATCCACATCTGCAATTACTTGTTTCAGAACAGAGAGTAGTAGACCAAAAAAGAGTTATTACCAAGAACAATCGTCTCACACCTCTCGAATTGCAAACCATCAAGGACACAGTGGCTGTTGAACTGAACACAGACCAACCAAACAATAGAAACAATAAAGCAGATTCCGAACCAGCCTCACACACACACCACCCAGTCGAGCGCAACAATACCCACCGCCCAGGAGGAGCATAACGCAAAATAATATTGCGAGTACCGCGCAACACCATATCACAGACAACAACATGAATCACTCGCCACCCTCAACGACATCCACACAACATCACCCCGAATCACCTCTCATACAAACACTTAAAGCAAAAATGGAGTCACATCTAGCTCGATGGTCAGGCACCGACCCCACAACAAGAAATCCCATCCCTCGTTTAATCTTCAGACAGAGCACGCAACCAATCCTCAACACACTAAACAAGCACATAATACCTCAGTATATAACAGACTCAAGCACAATCGAAGACATTCACACAATAATATACGCAGCTGCAATCACCACTCTAACACAAAAATAATCAAAAACTCCCTCAACGACAAGGAAACCCCAACAGGACAAAACCAAAATTCAAATGGCAAATAAGAATAGAAAACAAAATCAACAACATCAGGAGAGATCTAGGACATCTTACCCAGTTTTATAAGCGGGAACGCGTCCAAACGTGTCACACAGGGGGCAAACAAGATCAAATCTAAGTCTCCCAACAGAACACTGCCAGAAATCCTCGATACCTTGAAACAAAAACTATCTGTATATGCCGCAAGACTCCGTAGATACAAAGAATCAAATGAGAGGAAAGACACCAACAACCTCTTCCGAAGAAGCGAAAAACAGTTCTACCGGAAAACTATGTACAACAGACAGATAGCAGTGACTGAACCACCAAACAAACAAGAACTCACAGATTATTGGAAAAGTATCTGGTCAGAACCCAAACAACACAATAAATAACACCCCCTGGATCAAAGCCGAAGAAGACAAACATAAACATGTGACAGAACAAGAAAATACCACATTTAATACACAAGAAATTACAGAAACTATCAAACAAACACACAACTGGAAATGTCCTGGAATAGACAATATACAAAACTTCTGGTACAAACAGTTTACCACCACACACGAAGCACTCACACACCAAATCAACAAAGCCATTCTACAACCACACACATTTCCCACTTTCCTCACACAAGGAATAACATACGTTAAAACCCAAAGCTCAGACACCACAAACCCGTCAAACTACCGACCTATCACCTGTCTTCCAACCCTATACAAGATCATCACAGCCACAATATCGAAGAAAATAGAACAACACCTAACAGACAACAATATCCTCACAGAAGAGCAGAAGGGATGCAGGAAAAATAGTCGAGGATGCAAAGAGCAGCTGATTATAGATAGCGTGATTATGGGACAAACCAGAAAAGAACACAGAAACCTTCACATCGGTTACATAGACTATAAAAAAGCCTTCGACTCCATACCCCACAGCTGGTTAATCAGGGCCCTAGAAATCTGTAAAATCAACCAACACCTCAGGCAGTTTCTCGCGCAAATTATGAAAACATGGAAAACCAAAAAATACGCCTAGAAACACAAACCGAACGGATCCAAACAGAAGAGCTGTACATCAGACGGGGTATATTTCAGGGGGACTCGCTCAGTGCACTATGGTTTTGCCTCTGTCTCAATCCACTCTCAAATATACTAAACAGAACAGAGCATGGCTTCAATATCAGACACCAAAAAGAGAATCAACATAAAATAAACCACCTCCTATATATGGACGACATGAAACTCTCTACGCTGCCACACAAACACAGCTGAAAGAACTCCTCAAAATCACAGAAATATTCACCTTAGATGTCAATATGGAATTTGGTATAAGTAAATGCAAAGTGCTCCACATCAACAAAGGCCAATGGAAGCACCACCATGAGACAGAAACCATCAACAATGAAACGCTCGATAACATGTTCGATAAAGAAACATACAAATATCTAGGCTTCCAACAAAGCACCAAACTCAACCACACTCACATCAAAACAGAGCTCAGAACCGAATTCAAAAATAGACTGACGAAACTTTTGCAAACAAAACTCAACTCTAAGAATCTCACTAAAGCCATCAACACGTTCGCTATACCTATACTCACATATTCATTTGGTATCATCAAATGGTCACAAACAGACATAGAAAATATTCACATCCTTATACGATCTCAATTCACCAAATACAGGAAATTACACCCCAACGCATGCAAAGAAAGACTTACCATCGAGAGGAAGGCAGGAGGAAGAGGAATTATAGACATCAGATCATTACACACAAAACAAGTACAAGCACTTAGGAGGTTCTTTTCACAGCAAGCAAACCAGCCTCCACACAGCGACAGTGAAAGCAGACAAAAACTACACACCTCTCGACTTAGCCCGGGCAGACCACTCAGCAGACACACACAGTCACACCCAATTACAACAGGAAAAGATGAAAACGTGGTCAGAGAAAACACTCCACGGAAAACACAGATACCACATAGAACAAGACCACGTAAATAAAAAACAATCATACACCTGGTTACGGGATGGGCAGCTATTCCCTGAGACTGAAGGCTTCTTACTTGCCATCCAGGATAAAGTCATATTAACCAGAAACTACCAAAAGCATATTATCAAAGACCCGACTATTGCAGAGGACAGATGTAGGAAATGCCACCCAGCAGAAAGAAACGATCGAACACATAACGAGCGGATGTAAAATATTGGCCGGAACGGGGAGTACACAGCCAGGCATGATTCAGCTGCCAAAGTGGTTCACCAAGCACTAGCCACAACATACAGACTCATAGAAAACACAGATCCCTACTACAAATACACGCCAACATCCATACTTGAAAATGAAGATTACAAGCTCTACTGGGATATCGGTATCCATACAGATAAAACAGTCTCCGCCAATAGACCCGATATTACTTTTCAGTGCAAAAAAGGAAAAGTCACCTATCTGATTGACATAGCTGTCCCCAACGACACAAACATCCAAGCGAAATACACAGAAAAAATTTCCAAATACACAGACCTTGCAACGGAAATAAAAAGGCTATGGAGACAGGAAAAAGTCATCATTGTCCCCCTCATTATATCAGCCACAGGCCTTACACCAATAACATTCACACCACATTTAGTGCAATTGGGACTCAACACGGACATACACAGAAACATTCAGAAGTCAGTGATTTTGAAAACATGTAACATTGTCAGGTCATTCCTTAATACGGAATGGTAATAGCGTTTGTGCTGACTTGGTTTTGGCCCGTCAGCCAAACATGGAACCACATTGATCAAATGTGAGAAAGAAGAAACTTTTTGTAATAAATAATAATAATAATAATTTATGATCTTTTAGAACAATAATGCTTTTAAATTACAATAGTTTTTATATAATAATTATAAGATTGAAATTAAAAATTACAAATTAAAAATTAAGAATTAAAAATTGGACTCAACAATACCAATTCTTCTTGCCTAATTCTCTTTATTGGTTGCTTCGTTATCTCTTTTTCAGTTTGCGCCCTGATGAAGGTCCCAACCTAGGACCGAAATATTGGCTAAATGAATATGGTATGAACATCTGTTGATGCCCTTTTTGCCGAGTTTCATATTTTATATATATATATATATATATATATATATATATATATATATACATATATATATATATATATATTATATATATATATATATATATATATATATATATATATATATATATATATATATATATATATATTGTAACTTAGAAAAAATGTTGCCCCCAAGCTTGGGCGTAATTTTGTAGCCTATGAAAAGGTGTTTAATTGCGCCCCACGTACACTGCGTCATTTTGTAAGATGTGAAAAAGTGTTCTCAGTTTGAGGCATCTTTTTTTTGTACCCTGTGAGAAGTTGTTTGTCCCACGCTTGAGCGCAATTTTGTAACATTGGAACTTACCCGCTTTAATTTCTGATACTGAATTGAGTGAACCCTGATTTTAAAAGAACTAAAGAAATTAAACACACGCTAGCTCAGTTTTCCTTGGTAGAGAGATATGGGTAAGAGATAATTTTCTTACGTCTTTTTGGAATTAATTTTTTTTTAGGCTTTAGCTGTACCAAATTTTTGGGCACCATCCATTTTAAAATAGAAAGGATCTAACTTCAGCTAAAAAAATGGAAAAATGCTGAAGGAAAGTATTGTTGGTAAACAAAAAAAATCAGTTTGGTACAGCCGTTCTTGCCCTGAAAAGTAGGATAGGTATTCAGTGAGACACTAGCTTTAATCAACAAAAAAAGAGAATTTATTCATGTATTTTTTTTTTAAATTAAAAAGTTCTAACGTTTGCAGTTTTACCAAAAAATTCTAGCCTATCTAGTAGTTGTTACATTTAAATTTTAAACTATTATAACCCCCGAAGACGAGAAATCGTGCTTTACACTTCACTTTTTAGTCTGTTTTACATTGCAGTTAAGGCGCTACTCTCGAATAAGTCTATTGAAGGGAGTTTTGTTGACTTACTGTTTTTTATTCCTGCTGTGATCGACTACGCCCGATTTCACACTTTTTCTTAGCAAACACTTAAAAAGCCCACTACGGCTTTTAGTTAAGACACTGGTGCTTTTACTTAGCGGCTCTGATGAAAATTAGCCTACTTCGGCTAGATGGAAAATAGCCTCTCGGCTAGACGGTACTGCCTGGCTGCGGCTAGGTGGAAAACAGCCCGGCAGCGGCTTGATGGTACTGCCTGGTTGCGGCTAGATGGAAAACAACCTCGATTCAAGTTCTGCGGAGCCTTAAATAATCGTGCGACTTTTGCCTGTAATATCACGACGCTCCAATCAAAACTGCGGATCAAACATTTCACCAATCGCGGCGTAGCGAGAGGTTCGGTCAGGAACCCGCACAACACAATATATACCGAACGTCTTGGAATCTCTGTTTAATATACCGTTCGATACAAAAATAAAAATAAGTACAATTTGAAATGGAAAAATCAGTAACATTACATGGTCTTAAAATCTAGGAAAAAATGAATGTTACATTTACCCCCTTCCAAAAAGAAATAGACTACACTAGTCTATTAAACTTAGGCTACTTATGAAAAGGGTACAAAGTGGTACACTATCACTTAATATACTACGGTCAGAACTTAAAACAAAATTACAAACTTCGGACCTTACTACTAGACTTAATCCAATTAAGCACTAATGTTAAGTACAATGAGAACCAAATGAAGATCGTTGCATGTACACAAGAATCTTATAACTAGACTTAACTTAATTAAGCACTAAGGTTGAGTACATCAAAAAGTAAATAAAAATCCTTGCATGAACATAGGAAATACCTTTCCAAAATAACAATCGCGGTCTTCTTATATAAAAGAATCAGCTCTGTTATTGTTACCAAAACAAAAAATATAACTTTGTCTAGACTCTTGTCTAAATCAAAAAAAGTGAACTGAAATAAAATATGAACACCCCCCTTAAAATATTTTAAGGATTGTCTGAAAATTTTCTATTTCAGCAAAAGAAATTTATAAAAATTCTTAAATAAAGAAAAAAATAAAAAAATGATTCTAGTGCAAACACTTACACTAAAAAGAAAAAGTCTTGTCAGACCATTTAGCACTAGGCCAAAAAAAAAATTATCTGGATAAATATCCAGACAAACGCTCGGGAAAAATCGCTATCCATGCTCTAGCTCATCGCTAAGAGAACATTCTAAATCTAGTATCACTACTAGTCGCACTCAGAAAATAATCGCACTCTACGTCGCAATGTCGACGTCCTAAGACATCTAGACATGCTAAAATCGCCAGGGAAAACGCTCTGGTTGATCGCCAGATAACACGTCAGCTCATCGCCAACAAAACACTCTGGTATATCGCCAGAAAAAACCTCGGCTCCTCGCCAAGAAAACACTCTGTAAATAGTCCTCGACTATACAAAGTCTGCGTTCTTAAAGAACAATCTCGCCATTAACATAGGGAGCAGCTATAAAAGCTAACAATACCACTATAGGCACAGTGAATAGCTATAAAAGCTAAAAATTCACTCTAAACACAGTGAATAGCTATAAAAGCTAAAATTCACCAAATTGAATGATCCTGCTTCAAAAAGCAACGTTCACTAAGAACGGAATGATTAGTCTGCGCACAACTAACATTCAAGGAAACATTCCCAATATAACTATATGAGACAGCAAGTCTCGAAATAGGACCTCCCTAGAGTCATAATCCTATATATAGGAGTCCATAAGCAAAAACTACTCAAAATCACGCATTTTGAGCACATGCCCTCAGGCAACCAACATACACCGAAATATATACAAAAATATATACAGGAATATATACAGAAATACATACAGGAGTTCAAATCCCAAACTCTTGGTTATGATAACTCCATACTGAGCTTGGTGAAAGCTCTTAGCAAAAGCTAATCAAATCTTCAGCACATCGCACCAAAGTGACAAATCTGCCTAGAAACATGAGCCAGAAAAAACGCCCTCCGTCATTCTTCAGGGTGGCTACACAGAGATATAAAATTTAACCAGCATTGCGCTTCTCCAAGTTGCATGAAGAACCCTCGTGTACTGGTCTCGCCCTAGAACAACAACGAAAAACATTCAATCCATCCCACATAACAGGAGACAAACACCTCACCACGATATACTGAATGGTGGAGACAATAAAATACGGAAATGGTGACCCTGGAGTCCACCAACAAAAGGGAGTAGATTATAGCATCCACTAAACTAAAACGGTGTCTACCACACCACCATAAGTCAAAAAAAATTTAATCAATAGGGTGTTCCGAAACACACTACTGCCAACAGCCTGTCACCACTAATAGGCTAATTGGAGCTGAGGTCGACTACAGTAGTTAGGCTCTCCTTTGGTTCAAATAGAAATAACCATTGGGTAGCAAAACCCCTAAAGGTCCCAAAGGTCAAACGTTCACCCCCATAGACTACCCTTCCAATCAGTCTGTTCCTCAGGAAGACTAACTCCCTGCCAAACGTCGTAACGGCATCTGTTAGCACCCGGTGCATCACAGCCTGTAAAAACAGATAACTCATGGGATACAACCTAAAAGGTTTACAAGGTTGACTTAACCAAGCTTCTAACGAAATTTTAAAAAAACGAAAATGGGCTTAAAAAGCTACATGAAGCAAAAATTTCTCAAATTTTCGGTGGCAACGCAACAAAACTTTTGAAGACGACAAGAGCTTTTTCCAGCTTAATCAGAAACAAGAAGAAAACATCGTTGACAGCTAAAATATTCGATCATGGTGTTAATCGTCTCCCTAGACAATAGCCTCTAGAAGAAACTGCTACAGGTATCAGGCATAAACCGTTTTCTGTCAGCCCAAACTCCTAGATTACCTCTTGGAAATCTAAAAATTCGGTTAGGAATCTTCCTTCACTGCGCTTAGCCACTCTTGACAAGGTTCTCATCTCGGTATCAGATTTGATCATTTCTTTGTGAAACGACTGTCTTACTCTGCTCTCATCTCCTGTAAATGATCAGCCTTTAGTTCTCCTGCAGGACTTCAATTTTCTATCAATCTGATAGTAAACCGAAAAAACTCAACATACGCCTATGAGTCCATGCAAAAAAAAATTTTTAAAAAAATTAGTGACTCAAAGGTAAACGTTTAAACGGCTCTGAAAAAAAAAGAAAATACCCTCAGTTTGTCAATTCAGAAGAAGGTCTAAATCAAAATAATCCAAGTCTTAGACTTACTGGATAAACCAAAATCAATTTACTCTTAATTGCACCCAACATATACCACTAAGGTAATAGAAATCCACCCACTCGGGTAACAAACTTTGAAATTGCTCATAAAAATTTTGACTCTACATCACCCTACACGAGCTACATCTTGCGCTTGTCCTAACTCAAGATCACCTTGGATTGCCTCTAATCAAAATTTCGCTTCCAAGTGTCAAGAACTGGATATTATTTGGGGTCATAAGCAAATCAAATCCCGCGACCACCGACATACCAGTCTTATGATATATCCTGAGTGTGACTCTTTCGCAAGCTCGCAACAGCTGAGTCGATGCTAAACATCAACTACAATCAACCTAAGTTTGGATATGATCAGTACCCAAAACCTTAGCAAAAAACTATAAAAGTAAGCTATTCTCTGCTCAACTTTTATAACAGTCAAAAAAAACGAGGTCGTCACCTCTACAGAGCAACATCAAAAAAAATGTAAAGCAATTAAGATAATGTAAATATAACCTATTCTTCTTCTGACAAACTTTCATTAGGGTTAGGTTCATTGAATGGTTTTAAGTCTTTAATATGCCATCGTCCTATTTTAGTCCCATCTAAATTAACTAAACCATAAACTAAATCTGAAATCTTTTCTCTAATCATGCAATGCACATACTTAGGTACCAACTTAGATGTGAATTTATCTGCTGCACTGGAAAGAATTTTATTTTTTCGCCAAACGTGATCACCTATTTTAAAGGAAAAATCCCTTTTTCTAAGGTTGTAAGACTTACTGTTCCGTTCATAAGCCTTATATGTCCTACTACGCACGTCGGTGAAAATATCTTTTAAACTCTTTAAATTTTCGGCGTACGCACCCCTGTTACTCGGAATTATTTCGCTGTCAACATTGACATCCAAATCTAAATTTTTATAATACGATCCAGATAGAGGTATCTGTCTGCCGTAGACTAAGAAAGACGGTGTAAACCCGGTTACTTCGTGTTTGAATCTTTGAAATTCCTTTATCCCGAATTATCACGTGAATCAACGAATATTACTTTGAACGAAATTATATTGTAGAGGGCACACGGGATTGAAACGTATGTTAAAAACTATATGTCTCACTTAAGCTCTTAAGACACTCAGAAGTAAACTGAGTACCGTTATCGCATATCGAAAGCGATGAAACTCCGTGGATTAGAAAAATATCGTTTTCTAAAATTTTCAAAAAGCATTCGGCTTTAGAGCTTTTCAAAGGAAATAACACGGTATACTTTGTTAACCAGCAAGAAATTACGAAAAGTCATTTATTTCCTTGTTTTGAACGTGGAAATGGACCTACTAGATCAGCTGCTATGACTTGAAAAGGGTAATTGACCGTTTTCTCTTTTCCCATCAGTCCCATAGGTAGTGTATTTGGAGATTTCTGCGCTCCACATACTTCACAAGTCCTCACAAGCTTTAAGATATCAAAACGCATTTTGGCCAAATTAAATTAAATGTATGTTGTCTCAGCCTAATCGCCCAACGCGCTAGTTTGCCACTAGGGTTTTTAATAGAATTAAGCCACAATAAACTATAATGATCTGTTATGACCGTGAAAGGAACACCTTCTATGTAAGGTCGAAACTTTTCGATGTTAAAGAGTACTGCTAAACATTCTTTTTCAACAACCGAATAGTTACGTTCAGCCTTTGACAAAGTTCTACTGGCATACGCTATCACTCTTTCCTCACCATTGATTTTCTGTGTTAGGACGCCCCCTAAACGGTATTAGAAGCATCACTAGAAATATAAAACTGTTGGGAAAAATCTGGTTGGGATAAAATGGGAGCTGAAACCAATAGCTCTTTAATCTTTATAAAAGATTCTTCGGCTGCCTTTGTCCAATCTATCGATTGTCCTTTTTTTCGTCCTTTCAAAAGATCATTAATAGGCGACAACAAGGTAGAAAAATTCTCGATAAAACGTCTATACCATGAACACATTCCTACGAAGCGCTTAACGTCCGTAGTATTTGTAGGTCTCGCATAATTAACCATGCTTGCTACTTTATCCGGATCGGTACGTAAGGAATTTGAGCCTACAATATAGCCTAAAAACTTTAGAGAAGTTTTGAAAAAATCACATTTGCTCAAATTTATCGTCAGTCCGGCCTCTTTCAATTTATCTTTTACTTCTTTAAGTAAGCGAATATGCGTTTCGAAGTCTTCCGATGTTACTAAAATATCATCGAGATAGGTAAAAATATGTGGCTCATATTTCGGACCAAATATAGCGTCCACTAAACGTTGCTGAGTTTGAGCAGCGTTCTTTAGACCAAACGGCATAGTGACGAACTGAAATAGACCTCGGCCTACTACTGCAAAAGCGGTCTTTTCCTTAGAGGATTTGTCTAAAGGAATTTGTCAGAAAGCCTTTCTAAGATCTATCGAGGATACATACTTAGCATTCCTGAGTGATGTCAAAATTCTGTCGATGTTCGGTAAGGGATAGTTATCAAATTTGCTGACCTCGTTGAGCTTTCTTCCGTCAAAGCACAGACGATACTGTCCATCGGCCTTTTTCACCAATAAGATTGGAGAACACCAGGGACTGTTTTTGATTCTTCAATCACTCCGAGTTTCAACATTTCGTCTAACTCTTTATTTAATACATTTGACATATAAGGAGACATGGCGAAGGGCCTTGTCCTTACAGGACTGGCATCAGCCGTATCTATAGACATGTTGATTTTATTCGTTCGGCCTAACCTATCTTTACTACTTATTCCATTGAAAGAGCTTATTACTTTTTCTGTCTTTAAGCGTTCCGTCCGCGAGAGATCATCTAGGGTACATAGACGCGAGAAAAGGTTTTCTAAGGAACTTTCTGAATAACTATCTTTAAAACTTGTTTGAGAATTGACTTCTAGGGACTGTGGATACCACGAATTATCTTTAAAATTTTACTAAAATTCCGAATTTTTGTGCAGAATCACATCCTAAAACCAAAGTATGTGATAGAGAAGGTACTACTAGAGCAGAGATTACTAAACAATGACCATTGCAGACTAGCGGCAACTCAACCGTACCTAAAACTTTTAGACGGCTGCCATCTGCAGTGGTAACACTTCTATTTTTGACATGGCATATTTTTATACTTAAACGACTTAAAATTTTAATACCATTCTGACCTACAACGGAGGCATTTGCACCATAGTCAAATAAAGCTGAGAAATGGGCACCTAATAGATTTATCTTGATATGCGGTCTGTTATCTAAATATTTATGCACGAATAGAGGAGACATGTGACCATTTGGAGAAGCAGGAGTTTTAACTTGAGAAGGAGAAGTTTTATTAGACTAAAAAAAAATCTGAAACTTTTTGTAACTATTTAGTCCAATCTGATCTATTGGAATATTTCTTTACTTAAGATCTTCGTTAGAATCTTTCTTTTATCCGCGACCGGACGTTCTGAGAAAGTACGACGGATTTTCAGTTCATAGTCTAATTCATTTTCCAGTAGGTGATTGACTTTTAAAATTGAATGCTTCCATGATAAATGTATAAAATTTAAAAAGAATTGTTTAAAAAATCGTAAAAATATTTCTCCTGTGCTCCCAATAGTCAAAATAAAAAATATGTAAAGGCACTTAAAATATGTAAACTTCTTTACTAAACATTAAAAAAAATTTTCAACAATTTCAAAAAAAATTTCTAAGTATCGCCTTGTATTAAAATTCCTTTATTAAGATATCTTAAGAATTTTCAACAAAAACATCTCCAAATACCGTTTCGTATATCAGCAAAGTATTTTTAATATTCATGCAAAACATCGGTGAAAAAAAACGTACTGTTTTTTTTTTGTTCTCGGTTCATCGCAAAATAAATTTAAACACTGTAAAAATTAAAGTAAACCAGCACATCTGCTAATCTGAACTATAAAGGTAGCTTTTAAGAAAAAGAGTAGGAATCTCTTATCTTAGAGTCAACAACAAAATTCAAATATCTATATCAGATAAATTGAAATAAAAAAATTCTACAAATTTCCTGCTTTTGTCTTACTGCTATAGTGTAGTTTCGTTTAATAAGTATTATGAAATAAAAATATCTGCAAAGTTAGAGCTTTTATTTTGTTCGAAAGCTAGTACACTGAACCCTTTAA
>JAHKBH010003703.1:0-10000 GCA_019049505.1 Pachyrhynchus sulphureomaculatus
GCAATATGTCCAAACCTGAATAAATTTTTGAAAGTGCATTTTGTATTTCCCCTGAAGATAAAACTTTCTCTTCTACTTGTTCTTCCTCATCGTAGATAGGATTATTCTGTAACTCGATCAGATCTTCATTGCTAATAGGATCGTCGTGCGTTGCTACAAGTTTCTACGAGATCTTCTACCGTGACATCTTCAAGTTCAGACCCCTCAATCATTGCAGCAATGTCTTCAAGCACTTGTCTCTGCATCTGGACAATTCTTCTAGGTGCTTCCACTACATCTGGCCAAAGATTACGCCACACCCCATTCATACAACTCATTTTAACTTCCTTCCAAGCCTCTTCTATGTTGTGAATAGACTTCATAATGTTGTATGACTTCCACCACTCTCGCATAGACTGTCTTCCTTCCCCGTCAGTTTCATGAATTAGTTGGCTAAAAGTGCGGCGATGGTAATAAGCTTTGAAGTTTGCTATTGCTCCCTGGTCCATAGGTTGTAATATTGACGTAGTGTTTGGTGGAAGGAACTTTACGTACACTTTTAAGTCTCTGGGCGTATCAAGTGAGGTTGGATGTCCTGGGGCATTGTCTAAGAGTAATATAACTTTAGGTTCAAGCCCATTTCTGTCACAGTATGATTTGACTGATGGGCAAAAACTATTAGAATACCATTCTTGAAAAATTTCCCGTGTAACCCACGCCTTTCTGTTTGATCGCCACACAACTGGTAGACTTGTCTTGTCTGTGCCTCGCATTGCACGGGGTGTTTCTGAATGGTACACTAGTAAAGGTTTCAGTTTGAAATCACCAGTGGCATTACCACCCAGCAGAAGTGTTAGTCGATCTTTCGCAGCTTTGAAACCACTGGCTTGACGTTCTTCCTTAGAAATGAATGTTCGAGATGGCATTTTTTTCCAGTAAAGTGCGGTCTCATCAACATTGAAGATGAGACAAGCAAGAATTTTCTCTCGTCTAACGAAGTCTTGAAAACTTGTCTGGAAACTCAGCTGCAGCTTGAATGTCCGCGCTGGCCGCCTCGCCTGTTATGTGGATATTGTGAAGGTTAGAACGCTGCTTGAACCGATGGAACCAGCCTCTGCTGGCAGCAAAAGTCGGAGTGGCACTCCCTTCTCCTTCTTTTGTTTTTCAGCATCTCATACAAAGATTTTGCTTTTGTGCATATGAGATCTTGACTTAGTGGTGTGTTCTTCTTATTCAAATCTTCGATCCAGACTGACAGTAATTTCTCCATTCTTTCTAAGATAGATGATCTCGAACGAGAAAGTTTTTGTTGCACTTATAGGTGTTGAACCTTCGCTGGAGATTTTAATTTTTTCCCGATTTTTATAAATCGTTCTCACAGTCGATTCTGAGAGTCCAAAATCTCTCCCAACAATTGTTGCTTTGCCTCCATTTTCCATTCTTCTTAACACTTTCATCTTCAATTCCAAAGTGACGCTTTTACGCTCTTTTTTCTTTACAGGCGGCATTTTTAACGTAGGGTTAAATTATGTATGTATGTATCTCCAATAAATATTAAAACAAAACTGCCAGCCGACCGAACTAACATTACGGAACAAATGAACACACGAAACGAACGAGGAAATCCCCATAGAACAAAGTCGAAGGACAGGGAATTCCCAATTCTTCAAAGAGAATATTCAGAGAAAGCGGGGATCCCCCGCGACCATAGAGAAGTTAATGACTACATGAGCGCGAAATTTGAAATTCGCGTTATAGTGAAACCGCGCGTAACGGGGTCGCGCTAAGCGGGGGGTATTACTGTATATATATATTTATATATATTTATATATATATATATATATATATATATATATATATATATATATATATATATATATATATATTTTTATATATATATATATATATATATATATATATATATATATATATATTTATATATATATATATATATATATATATATATATATATATATATATATATATATATATATATATATATATATATATATATTTTATATATATATATATATATATATATATATATATATATATATATACATACATATATAAATATATATATATATATATATATATATATATATATACATACATAAATATATATAATATATATATATATATATATATATATATATATATTATATATATATATATATATATATATAAATATATATATATGTATATATATATATATATATATATATATATATATATATATATATATATATATATTTATATATATATATATATATATATATATATATATATATTTATATATATATATATATATATATATATATATATATATACATATACAGTCCCTGACCAAATTATTAGACGCACTGCAAGATTTCATGTAAAATATTAATTACCGAGTGATATTGTACCGTTTTATTATTTTAAATTGATTTGTTTTTTATTTTTATATTATCCAATCAATTACCTATTTATTTGACATAAATAAAACAGCATTAATTTAGAAAAGCATAAGTTTATTAAGTTTTAAAGAAAAGTGAAATTAATGTTAGTAAAAGTCAATATTTAGTTGAGCCACCTTTAGCCGCTATCAAAGCTTTATTTCTGCGCGGCATGCTATCAATGCAAGATTGTACTATCTCCTGCATTTGAGGATGATGATTCCACACATGAATAATCTTTTCTAGGAGCTGGGTTTTGTTGGTAATCACATCTTTAGCCACTTCTCTTTTCATCAGCTCCCACACATTTTCAATGGGGTTCATATCAGGGCTATTACCCAAAAAAGTTTTAACAGACCGAGCAGTGTGGCAGGGAGCTCCATCTTGCATGAAAGTGAATGATTCCCCATTTGGAAACCATTCTCTGAGCTGCGGAATCAACCGATTTTGTAATACTTCTTTGTACTGATCTTGCCTCATTATTCCTTTGACGACGTACAGACGTCCAGTGCCCTTGCCGCTGATGACTGACCAAATCATCACTTTGGTGGGATGTTTAACCGTCGGGACGACACAATCAGGATGAAACTTTTCTCCATGACGACGACGCACATACTGAGCTTTATTCTGCAAAATTTCGAATGTGCTTTCGTCACTGAAGCAGACCTGTCAAAAATAGGAAAAATATATAAACTTCCATGTTTATTTGCTTTATTTAACTGAAAATGATAATAATGTATCAATTATTGATTAAATTGCTGTATCTTACCGATCTCCAGAAGTCCACATCTTTGTCTTGCCATTGTTTGGCCCACTTCAGGCGCTTTGCTTTCATTGCAGCTGTTAACTTGGGCTTCCTGGCGGGGCGACAGGCCTTAAAATCTAATTCTTTCAATTTTCTTCGAACAGTGCGCTCAGAAGCATTTACGCTAGCATCCTGGAGTTGTGATTTTTTTATTACCTTTGTGGTAGCAAATCTGTTTTCTACACAAATTTTCTTCAAACATCTCTCTGACCGTGGAGTGAAAATTGGTTTTCTACCGCACCTTTTCTTTCTTTTCGGGCTTAATTCCTTCCCTGACTCAATTTTCTTTTTTATGCGTCGTACACTAGCTTCAGAAACCTCCAATCTTCGTGATATTTCTCGGTTTGTAAATGTTTTTCGCAATCACAAGGGCCTTCACTTCAGCTTTTTTACGTGGTGAAAGATCGCCTTTTCTACCCATAATGAAAATAGTCCAATTATTTTTTAAAACACTGCATACAAAATAAACTAATAACTGAGTAGTATAAAACTGTTAAACAAACAATCACAGTCCATAAAGCCACAGAAACACGTCCGTACCTGACTCGATTCCGATCGCGACTGATACAGGTTTGTACTTATTTACGTTCATGTATCACTTTGTCAACACAGTGTTGCCATATGTTAAAAATAACTACAAATATGTAGTCTACAACAATTCTTTTAAATAAAAAATCAATAATATTGTAGTTTAAATATACCATTATTGCATAAAAACTCTTAAGAAACATAAAATTACTAAAAAAATACAGTGCGTCTAATAATTTGGCCAGGGACTGTAAATATACATATATATATATATATATATATATATATATATATATATATATATATATATATATATATATATATATAAATATATATATATATATATATATATATATATATATATATATATATATATATATGTATATAAATATATATATATATATATATTATATATATAATATATATATATATATATGTATATATATACATATATATATATATATATATATATATATATATATATATATATATATATATATATATATATTGTAACCTTTTTACTCGCCCGCTTTTTGAGGCGTTTATTTTGTACCGTGTATATTAATTGGTCGCTTTTTGCGGCGTCATTTTGTACCCTGTGAAAATTGTTTTTCCCACGCTTGGGCACAATTTTCTTGCAACCTCTTTTTAATTTCTGAGAATGAATTGAGTGAATAATGATTTTAAAAGAACTAAAGAAATTAAACAAACACTAGCTCAGTTTTTCCTTGGTAGAGAAATATGGGTAAGAGATAATTGTTATACGTCTTTTTGGAATTATTTTCTATTTTTTAAAAAAGCTTCAGTCGTACAAATTTTTGGGCACCATTCATTTTAAAATAGAAAGGATCTAACTTCAGTTAAAAAAATGAAAAAATACTGAAGTGTTTTCCGGTTATTACTAAAAAGAATTATTTTTAGTACAACTTTTCTTATCCTGAAAAGAAAAATAGGTATTCAGTGAGACACTAGCTTTAATCAACAAAAAAAAGAAAATTTATTCATGATTTAAAATAAAAGTTCCAACCTTTGCAGTTTTTAAGAAATACAAAAAAATTCTAGCCTAAAAGTAGTTTTTATAAATTAGAGTCCCTAAATCAGAGATTTTACTTCTAAATCTTGACTACACCCGAAATCGAAGAGTCGTGATTTTCACTTCGCGATCTTTCAGTTCAAATTGCTGTGTTAAAACACTTATTTGCGGGGAATATATTTATTGATGTATGTTCTGGTAACTTACGGTCTTCCTATGGGCTTCTAGGCCTTCAATGCAACACAAAACCGATTTCACACTTTTGAGAAGAGCCTACTTTAGCTACTCCATTTAGAAAACACACAAAACCCACTACGGCTTTATGATAAAAAAACTCGTGCTTAACTTGGCTCTCGTAGATATTGTCGTAAGCCTCTACTGCGGCTCGGTGGAAATTAGCCTGGCTGCGGCTTGATGGTACTAAGCCTCTCGGCGGCTTGATGTTACTGCCTGGCGGCGGCTCGGTGTTCTAAGCCTGGCGGCGGCTCGATGGTACTCAGCCAAGATTCGCGTCATCCGGACCCTTAAATAAGCCGTGGGCACTCTGTCTGTAATATGGCGACGCCGGAACCAAAACTCCGGATACAAACATTTGACCAATCCCGGCGTATCGATAGATTCAGTCGCAAACCCGCACAGCACACTATATAGCGAGCGGCTAAGAATTCCTGATTAATATACCGCTCGATACAAAAATGAAAAGAAGTACATTATAAAGAGAAAAATCAGTAACATTATATGGTCTTAAAATCTAGGAAAAAATGAATGTTACATTACCCCCTTCCAAAAAGAAATAGACTACACTAGTCTATTAAACTAAGGCTACTTATGAAAAGGTACAAAGTGGTACACTATCACTTAATACTAAGGTCAGAACTTAAAACAAAATTACAAACTTCGGACGTTACTACTAGACTTAATTCAATTAAGCACTAATATTAAGTACAATGAAAACCAAATGAAAATCTTTGCATGTACACAAGAATCTTATAACTAGACTTAACTTAATTAAGCACTAAGGTTAAGTACATCAAAAAGTAAATAAAAATCCTTGCATGAACATAAGAAATACCTGTTCAAAGTAACAGTCGCGGTCTTCTTATATAAAAGAATCAGCTCTGTTATTGTTACCAAAACAAAAAAAAAATATAACTTTGTCTAGACTCTTGTCTAAATCAAAAAAATGAACTGAAACAAAGTATGAACACCCCCCTTAAAATATTTTAAGGATTGTCTGAAAATTTTCTATTTCAGCAAAAGAAATTTATAAAAATTCTTAAATAAAGAAAAACAAAAAAAAAATGATTCTAGTGCAAACACTAACACTAAAACGGGAAAGTCTTGTAAGACCATTTAGCACAAGGCTAAGAAAAACATCCAGGTGAAAATCCAGACAAACGCTCGGAAAAAAAATCGCCATCAATGCTCTAGCTCACCGCTAAGAGAACATTCTAAATCTAGTATCACTACTAGACGCATCAGAAAATAATCGCACTCTATCGCGCAATGTCGACGTCCTAAGACATCTAGACATGCTAAAATCGCCAGGGAAAACGCTCTGGTTGATCGCCAGATAATCGCACTCTATAACGCAATGTCGACGTCCTAAGACATCCAGACATGCTAAAATCGCCAGGGAAAACGCTCTGGTTGATCGCCAGAAAACACGTCAGCTCATCGCCAACAAAACACTCTGGTATATCGCCAGAAAAAAACCTCGGCTCCTCGCCAAGAAAACACTCTGGTAAATCGCCAGAAAAAACCTTGGCTCCTCGCCAAGAAAACACTCGGGTATATCGCCAGAAAAAACCTCGGCTCCTCGCCAGGAAAACATTCTGGTACATCGCCAGAAAAAAACCTCGGCTCCTCGCCAAGAAAACATTCTGGTACATCGCCAGAAAAAAACCTCGGCTCCTCGCCAAGAAAAGACTCTGTAAATAGTCCTCGACTACACAAAGTCTGCGTTCTAAAAGAACAATCTCGCCATTAACATAGTGAGCAGCTATAAAAGCTAACAACATCACTATAGGCACAGTGAATAGCTATAAAAGCTAAAATTCACTCTAAACACAGTGAATAGCTATAAAAGCTAAAATTCACCAAACTGAATGATCCTGCTTCAAAAAGCAATGTTCACAAAGAACTGAATGATTAGTCCACGCGCAACTAACATTCAAGGAAACATTCCTAGCACAACTATGTGAGACAGCTAGTCTCTAAATAGGACCTCCCTAAAGTCATAATCCTATATATAGGAGTCCATAAACAAAACGACTAAAAATCACACATTTTGAGCACATGCCCTCAGGCAACCAACATACACTGAAATATATACAGAAATATATACAGAAATATATACAGAAATATATACAGAAATATATACAGGAGTTCAAATCCCAAACTCTTGGTTATGATAACTCCATACTGAGCTTGGTGAAAGCTCTTAGCAAAAGCTAATCAAATCTTCGGCACATCGCACCAAAGTGACAAATCTGCCTAGAAACATGAGCCAGAAAAAACGCCCTCCGTCATCCTTCAGGGTGGCTACACAGAGATATTAAATTTAACCAGCATTGCGCTTCTCCAAGTTGCATGACGAACCCTCGTGTACTGATCTCGCCCTAGAACAACAACGAAAAACATTCAATCCATCCCACATAACAGGAGACAAACACCTCACCACGATATACTGAATGGTGGAGACAATAGAATACGGAAATGGTGACCCTGGTGTCCACCAACAAAAGGGAGTAGATCATAGCATCCACTAAACTAAAACGGTGTCTACCACACCACCATAAGTCAAAAAAAAATTTAATCAATAGGGTGTTCCGAAACACACTACTGCCAACAGCCTGTCACCACTAATAGGCTAATTGGAGCTGAGGTCGACTACAGTAGCTAGGCTCTCCTTTGGCTCAAATAGAAATAGCCATTGGGTAACAAAACCTCTAAAGGTCCCAAAGGTCAAACGTGCGCCCCCCATAGACTACCCTTCCAATCAGTCTGTTCCTCAGGAAGACTAACTCCCTGCCAAACGTCGTAACGGCATCTGTTAGCACCCGGTGCATCACAGCCTGTAAAGACAAATAACTCATGGGATACAACCTAAAAGGTTTACAAGGTTAGCTTAACCAAGCTTCTAACGGAAATTTCCAAAAAACGAAAATGAACTTAAAAAGCTACATGAAGCAAACATTTCTCTATTTTTCGGTGGCAACGCAACAAAACTGTTGAAGACGACAAGAGCTTTTCCAGCTTAATCAGAAACAAGAAGAAAACATCGTTGACAGCTAAAATATTCGATCATGGTGTTAATCGTCTTCCTAGACAATAGCCTCTAGAAGAAACTGCTACAGGTATCAGGCATAACCGTTTTCTGTCAGCCCAAACTTCTAGATTATCTGGTGAAAATCTAAAAATTCGGTTAGGAATCTTCCTTCACTGCGCTTAGCCTCTCTTGACAAGGTTCTCATCTCGGTATCAGATTTTGATCATTTCTTTGTGAAACGACTGTCTTACTCTGCTCTCATCTCTTGTAAATGATCAGCCTTTTAGTTCTCCTGCAGGACTTCAATTTCCTATCAATCTGATAGTAGACCGAAAAAAAACTCATCAGACGCCTATGAGTCTATACAAAAAAAATTTAAAAAAATTTGTGACTCAAAGGTAACGTTTAAACGGCCCTGAAAAGAATAGAGTATACCCTCAGTTTGTCAATTCAGAAGAAGATCTAAATCAAAATAATCCAAGTCTTAGACTCACTGGATAAACCAAAATCAATTTACTCTTAATTGCACCCAACATATACCACTAAGGTAATAGAAATACACCCACTCGGGTAACAAACTTTGAAATTGCTCATAAAAATTTTTGACTCTACATCATACCACGCGAGCTCCATCTTGCGCTTGTCCAAACTCAAGATCACTTTGGATTGCCTCTAATCAAAATTTCGCTTCCAAGTGTTAAGAACTGGATATTATTTGGGGTCATAAGCAAATCAAATCCCGCGACCACCGACATAACAGTCTTATGATAAATCCTGAGTGTAACTCTTTCGCAAGCTCGCAACAGCTGAGTCGATGCTAAACATCAACTACAATCAACCTAAGTTTGGATATGATCAGTACCCAAAACCTTAGCAAAAATAATAAAAGTAAGCTATACTCTGCTCAACTTTTATAACAGTCAAAAAAACGAGGTCGTCACCTCTACAGAGCAACATCAAAAAAGTAAAGTAAAGCAATTAAGATAATGTAAATATAAATTATTCTTCTTCTGACAAACTTTCATTAGGGTTAGGTTCATTGAATGGTTTTTTAAGTCTCTAATATGCCATCGTCCTATTTTAGTCCCATCTAAATTAACCAAACCATAAACTAAATCTGAAATCTTTTCTCTTATCACGCAATGCACATACTTAGATGTGAATTTATCGGCTGCACTGGAAGGAATTTTATTTTTTCGCCAAACGTGATCACCTATATTAAAGGCAAAATCCCTTTTTCTAAGGTTGTAAGACTTACTGTTCCGTTCATAAGCCTTATGTATCCTACTACGCACGTCGGTGAAATTAAAATTTACTAAAATTCCGAATTTTTGTGCAAAATCACATCCTAAAACCAAAGTATGTGATAGAGAAGGTACTACTAGAGCAGAGATTACTAAACAATGACTATTGCAGACTAGCGGCAACTCAACCGTACCTAAAACTTTTAGACGGCTGCCATCTGCAGTGGTAACACTTCTATTTTCGATATGGCATATTTTTATTCTTAAACGACTTAAAATTTTAATACCATTCTGACCTACTGTGGTATTTGCACGAGAGTCAAATAAAGCCGAGAAATGGACACTTAATAGATTTATCTTTATATGCGGTCTATTATCTAAATATTTATGCACGAATAAAGGAGATATGTGACCATTTGGAGAAGCAGGAGCTTTAACTTGAGAAGGAGGATTTTTATTAGACTTAAAAAAAAATCAGAAACTTTTGTAACTATTTAGTCCAATCTGATCTATTGGATTATTTCTTTACTTAAGATCCTCGTTGGAATCTTTCTTTTATCCGCGACCGGACGTTCTGAGAAAATACGACGGATTTTCATTTCATAGTCTAACTCATATTCCAGTAGGTGATTGACTTTAAAATTGAAGGCTTCCATGATAAATGAATACAATTTAAAAGAATTGTTTAAAAAGTCGTGAAAA
>JAHKBH010003703.1:15000-16685 GCA_019049505.1 Pachyrhynchus sulphureomaculatus
CACAAAACACACCCCAAATGAGTTTTCAACAAAGTTTTGTTTACGATCTTCACTGAAAACTGATGACCTTGAAATTTTTGTTTTTTTTTGTATACCAGATAAATTATTAAAGGTAATGCTCTCGTGATAATTTTCGTTCAATTTATGGTACATCCTGTGGAGAATATTCCAGAACTTTTTCAAAATTTTTTGATCAGTAATTTTCGAGATAGGAGGGGGACAGCGATTTTTCGCGATTTTTAAGAAATAATACAAGAAAATTTTACGTAAGTATTACATTCTATATATTTTTAAACTCGGGTTTTTTACAAGCTTTCATTAGACACCCCACTCGATGAAATTTTTTTTTTTCACTTCCGATTTCACCCCCCCCCCCCCCGAAACTAACCCCTTAAGTCAAAAATGTGACTTTCAAAACCACACTATATTAGTACCAAATTTCAACTTTCTATGTCAAATAGTTTTTTTGGAGAAAATCTGTTGTGACGAACGGACGGAACGGACGAATGGACGGACGGACAGATGGACGAACAGATGGACACAGAGACGGACAGACACCGAAGTGATCTTGTAAGTGTTCCGTATGGAACACTAAAAACGCCTATGAAATATGAAAGTATTATGAAGTACTCGGTGAGAAACATCGCCCTCGGCAATTCATTTATGAGGAAGGAGGGTTTTAACGGTGGTGCGAGCAGTGACAAGCTGAACCTCATACGGATATGTTAAATTAGCGGGATGTGAATTCCTCTGGGAGGAATTAAGCAGGCTACAGCTATCAAACACTTTCCATGAAAGTACTGATGGATTAGACTCAAATCGCCCACCGTTCTTTGGTGTTCAAAATTGCTGATCAATTCTTGGTCTCCATTCAGGCGAATATATTTTTTGAAAAAACTCTTTAAAAATTTTTTTTTTAAAATAGAATCTAAACAAATAGAGCGTACATTTTGGGAGTGGTATTCCCTCGTTGTCTTGGTCGAATTTGAGTTTTGTACATGATTAAAAGTATAATATGCCGAGCTCTTGAGAAACTCTCTATGCATGCAACATGGTAATATGAAGGCAAATTTACTACCAAGTAAACAACCAGCAAGTTGAGTGACGATGCTAGAGGAATGGCGTATCCCGATATAGCTATATCTGATTTTACAAAGTTAATTTAAAAAAAAAAAAAATCTGTCGCCTGGGTTCTGGCAGAGTAAAATTCTATTTGAATACTGTGACCCCAAGATAGAATTACTTCTATGTCTTTGCTAAGTTGAGCTGCCACTTTATAAAATAATTTCTGAGAACAGACAAAGGCCACCAACAAATTCTTTTAGACATACCATAAGAGAGTAGGTTAGCCAAAGAATCGATCATGTCAAACACGAAAACCATTGCTTTGAATATATCAAGTACGACTGCTCAAGATACCCTAAATCTTCAATTACATTGTTCCAAATATCTGTAATATAAGTTAAAAATCTTTATTTACGTTGGTCCCTAATAATATTAAATTCTTCCAGATATTTTAGAAGATGATAATTGATAATATTTTCTATAAATTTTGATATTACTGAAAACAATGAGATTGGGTGGATAGTTGTTTGAAGGATCTCCAGCGCATTTACAGCAGCAGAAAGGAAATATTCCTTTTCTATAGTGTACAAGAACTGGTGTTACTTCGCTAACATATTTTT
>JAHKBH010003704.1:0-16207 GCA_019049505.1 Pachyrhynchus sulphureomaculatus
TGTCACACTCCTCCTACTTCTGGTCATTTTGGGTTTTTATAAAACTCTTCACAGGGTTCAGGAACAGTATTATTGGCCAAAAATGCGCTTTGATATCTTAAAAGTTTGTGAGGACTTGTGAAGTATGTGAGAGCGCAGAAATCTCCAAATGCACTACCTATGGACTGATGGGCAAAAAGAGAAAACGGTTAATTACCCTTTTCAAGTCATAGCAGCTGATCTAGTAGGCCCATTTTTCCACGTTCAAAAAAGGGAAATAAATGGCTTCTCGTGGTTTCTTTTGCTGTTTACAAAGTATACCATGCTATTTCCTTTGAAAAGCTCTAAAGCTGGATATATAGAGAAGAATTTTGGAAAATAATGTCTTTCTAATCCACGGTGTTCCATCGCTCTTAATATGCGATAACGGTACTACTCAGTTTACCTCTAAGAGTTTTAAGAGCTTAAGTGAAACTTATGGTTTTAACATCCGTTTTAATCCCGTGTACTCTCCCCAATGTAATTTTGTGGAACGTAATAACCGAACAGTCGGGACCGCTTTAAGAAGTTACGTGGATTCACATGACACTTGGGATGGCAATATTTCCAAAATTCAACAAGCAATAAATACCGCAAGACACGAAGTAACAGGGTTCACACCGTCTTTCTTAGTTTACGGCAGACATATACCTCTATCTGGATCATATTATAAAAACTTAGATTTGGATTTCAATGTTGACAGCGAAATAATTCCGGGTAAACAGGGGTGAGTATGCCGAAAATTTAAAGGGTTAAAAGATATTTTCACCGACGTGCGTGGTAGGATACATAAGGCTTATGAACGGAACAGTAAGTCTTACAACCTTAGGAAAATTTGGGATTTTGCCTTTAATATAGGTGATCACGTTTGGCGAAAAAATAAAATTCTTCCAGAGACAGTGCAGCAGATAAATTCACATCTAAGTTGGTACCTAAGTATGTGCATTGCGTGATAAGAGAAAAAGATTTTCAGACTTAGTTTATGGTTTAGTTAATTTAGATGGGACTAAAATAGGACGATGGCATATTAAAGACTTAAAACCATTCAATGAACCTAACCCTAGTGAAAGTCAGAAGAAGAATAATTTATATTTACATTATCTTAATTGCTTTACTACTTTTTTTTGATGTTGCTCTGTAGAGGTGACGACCTCGTTTTTTTGACTGTTATAAAAGTTGAGGCAGAGTATAGCTTACTTTTATTATTTTTGCTAAGGTTTTGGGTACTGATCAATATCCAAACTTAGTTGATGGTAGTTGATGTTTAACATCGACTCAGCTGTTGCGAGCTTGCGAAAGAGTCACACTCAGGAATATTCATAAGACTGGTATGTCGGTGGTCGCGGGATTTGATTTGCTTATGACTCCAAATAATATCCGGTTCTTGACACTTGGAAGCGAAATTTTGATTAGAGGCAATCCAAGGTGATCTTGAGTTAAGACAAGCGCAAGATGTAGCTCGTGTAGTGTGATGTAGAGTCGAAATTTTAAGAGCAATTTCAAAGTTCGTTACCCGAGTGGGTGTATTTTTATTACCTTAATGGTATATGTTGGGTGCAATTAAGAGTAAATTGATTTTTGGTTTTATCCGTAAGTCTAAGACTTGGATTATTTTGATTTAGATCTTCTTCTGAATTGACAAACTGAGGGTATTTTCTATTTTTTTTTTTTTTCAGAGCCGTTTTAAACGTTACCTTGAGTCACTAACTTTTTTTTAAATTTTTTTGCATAGACTCATAGGCGTATGTTAAGTTTTTTCGGTTATACTATCAGATAGATAGAAATTGAAGTCCTGCAGGAGAACTAAAGGCTGATCATTTACAAGAAGATGAGAGCAGAGTAAAGACAGTCGTTTCACAAAGAAATGATCAAAATCTGATACGAGATGAGAACCTTGTCCAAGAGAGGCTAAGCGCAGTGAAGGAAGAGTCCTAACCGAATTTTTAGATTTTCACCAGATAATCTAGAAGTTTGGGCTGACAGAAAACGGTTATGCCTGATACCTGTAAGCAGTTTCTTCTAGAGGCTATTGTCTAGGGAGACGATTAACACCATGATCGAATATTTTAGCTGTCAACGAGGTTTCCTTCTTGTTTCTGATTAAGCTGGAAAAGCTCTTGCCGTCTTCAAAAGTTTTGTTTCCGTTGCCACCGAAAAATAGAGAAAGAAATTTTTTGCTTCATGTAGCTTTTTTAAGCTCAGTTTTCGTAGTTTGGAAATTTCCGTTAGAAGCTTGGTTAAGCTCAACCTTGTAAACCTTTTAGGTTGTATCCCATGAGTAATCTGTTTTTTACAGGCTGTGATGCACCGGTGCTAACAGATGCCGTTACGACGTTTGGCAGGGAGTTAGTCTTCCTGAGGAACAGGGACTGATTGGAAGGGTAGTCTATGGGGGGTGAACGTTTGACCTTTGGGACCTTTAGAGGGTTTTGTTACCCAATGGTTTTTCTATTTGAACCAAAGGAGAGCCTAGCTACTGTAGTCGACCTCAGCTCCAATTAGCCTATTAGTGGTGACAGGCTCTTTGGCAGTAGTGTGTTTCGGAACACCCTATTGATTAATTTTTTTGACTTATGGTGGTGTGGTAGACACCGTTTTAGTTTAGTGGATGCTATAATCTACTCCCTTTTGTTGGTGGACTCCAGGGTCACCAATTCTGTATTTGATTGTCTCCACCATTCAGTATATCGTGGTGAGGTGTTTGTCTCCTGTTATGTGGGATGGATTGAATGTTTTTCGTTGTTGTTCCAGGGCGAGACCAGTACACGAGGGTTCTTCATGCAACTTGGAGGAGCGCAATGCTGGTTAAGTTTTATATCTCTGTGTAGCCACCCTGAAGAATGATGGAGGGCGTTTTTTTTTCTGGCTCATGTTTCTAGGCAGATTTGTCACTTTGGTGCGATGTGCCGAAGATTTGATTAGCTTTTGCTAAGAGCTTTCACCAAGCTCAGTATGGAGGTTATCGTAACCAAGAGTTTGGGATTTTGAACTCCTGAATGTACTTCTGTATATATTTCTGTATAAATATTTCTGTATATATTTCAGTGTATGTTGGTTGCCTGAGGGCATGTGCTCAAAATGCGTGATTTTGAGGTCGTTTTGCTTATGGACTCCCATATTTAGGATTATGACTTTAGGGAGGTCCTATTCGAGACTTGCTGTCTCATATAGTTTATGTTGGGAATGTTTCCTTGAATGTTAGTTGTGCGCAGACTAATCATTCCGTTCTTAGTGAACGTTGCTTCTTGAAGCAGGATCATTCAGTTTAGTGAATTTTAGCTTTTATAGCTATTCACTGTGTTTAGGGTGAATTTTAGCTTTTATAGCTATTCACTGTGTTTAGAGTGAATTTTAGCTTTTATAGCTATTCACTGTGCCTATAGTGGTATTGTTAGCTTTTATAGCTGCTCACTATGTTAATGGCGAGATTGTTCTTTTAGAACGCAGGCTTTGTGTAGTCAAGGTTTTTTCTGGCGAGATACCAGAGTGTTTTCTTGGCGAGGAGCCGAGTTTCTTTCTGGCGATATACCAGAGTGTTTTGTTGGCGATAAGCTGACCGTGTTTTCTGGCGATCAACCAGAGCGTTTTCCCTAGCGATTTTAGCATGTCCTAAATGTCTTAGGACGTCGACATTGCGCGATAGAGTGCGATTATTTTCTGATGCGACTAGTAGAGATACTAGATTTAGAATGTTCTCTTAGCGGTGAGCTAGAGCATGGATGGCGATTTTTCCCGAGCGTTTGTCTGGATATTTATCCAGATATATTTTTTTTTTTTTGGCCTAGTGCTAAATGGTCTGACAGACTTTTCCTTTTTTAGTGTAAGTGTTTGCACTAGAATCATTTTTTTATTTTTTTTTTTCTTTATTTAAGAATTTTTATAAATTTCTTTTGCTGAAATAGAAAATTTTCGGACAATCCTTAAAAGATTTTTAAGGGGGGTGTTCATATTTTATTTCAGTTCACTTTTTTGATTTAGACAAGAGTCTAGACAAAGTTATATTTTTTGTTTTGGTAACAATAACAGAGCTGATTCTTTTATATAAGAATACCGCGATTGTTATTTTGAACAGGTAATTTCTTATGTTCATGCAAGGATTTTTTATTTGCTTTTTGATGTACTTAACCTTAGTGTCTAATTAGTTAAGTCTAGTAGTAAGGTCCGAAGTCTGTACTTTTGGTTTAAGTTCTGACCTTAGTATTAAGTGATAGTGTACCACTTTGTACCTTTTCATAAGTAGCCTAAGTTTAATAGACTAGTGTAGTCTATTTTCTTTTTGGAAGGGGGTAAATGTAACATTCATTTTTTCCTAGATTTTAAGACCATGTAATGTTACTGATTTTTTTCACTTCAAATTGTACTTATTTTCATTTTGTATCGAACGGTATATTAAACAGAGATTCCAAGACGTTCGGTATAGTGTGTTGTGCGGGTTCCTGACCGAACCTACCGCCACGCCGCGATTGGTGAAAAGTGTGTATCCGCTGTTTTAGTTCCGGCGTCGCCATATTACCGGAGAGTTTGGATGGTTTATTTAAGGGCCTGAAGACCGACTGTGAAGGCTGTTTTCCATCTAGCCGCAGCCGGGCTAATTTTCCATCTAGCCGCTGAGTAGGCTTAGTACCATCTAGCCGACAGGCTAATTTTCATCAGAGCCGACAAGTAGGCTTCCTTCGACTGAGCTACAAAAGCAAAGCTCAGAACAACCATCATGCGAACTAAGTAAAAGTACCAGTTTCTTATAACCAAAAGCCGTAGTGGGTTTTCAAAGTGTTAGCTAGAAAGTGTGAAATCGGTCGAATGCCATCAAAGCAGGAATAAGAACCGTAAGTTACCAAAACTTCCTTCAATAGACTTATTCCAGAGTAGTGCCTTAACCGCAATCTAAAACAGACTAAAAAGTGAAGTGTAAAGCACTATTTTTTCGTCTTCTTGGGGGTTATCATATTTCAGGATTTAAATGTAGTAACTACTAGTTAGGCTAGAAGATTTTTTTTTGTAGAACTGCAAAGGTTGGAACTTTTTATTTTAAAAAACATGAATAAATTCTCTTTTTTTGTTGATTAAAGCTAGTTGTCTCACTGAATACCTACCCTACTTTTCAGGACAAGAACGGCTGTACCAAACTGATTTTTTTTATTTACCAACAATACATTCTTTTCAGTATTTTTCCATTTTTTTAGCTGAAGTTAGATCCTTACTATTTTAAAATGGATGGTGCCCAAAATTTGTACAGCTAAAGCTTTTTAAAAATAGAAAATAATTTCAAAAAGACGTAAGACAATTATCTCTTACCCATATCTCTCTACCAAGGAAAACTGAGCTAGTGTTTCTTTAATTTCTTTAGTTCTTTTAAAATCAGGTTTCACTCAATTTATTATCAGAAATTAAAGCGGGGGGCTGCAAGGTCAAAAAAAAATTGTGTTTCAAGCTTGGGGCATCCAATATTCAAACGGTACAAAATGACACCACAACGTGCGGGCAAGTTCCAATGTTACAAAAATTGCGCTCAAGCGTGGGACAAACAACTTCTCACAGGGTACAAAAAAAGATGCCTCAAACTGAGGACAATTTAACAGGTTACAACATCTATATATTTTTGAACTCCCCACGTGATGACCTTAAAAAAATTTCACTTCCCTCTACAAGCTAACCTCTTAAGTCAAAATTTAGCTTTCAAAACTACACAGCTCTGATTGGGACATTAATTCCTATGTTTGTACCAAACTTCAACTTTCTTAATCAAATAATTTTGGAGAAAATCTGGTGTGACCACCAGGCGGACACCGAAGTGATCCCATAAGTGTTCCATACGGAACACTAAAAATGCCTTATTTTAAAACAACTCTTATTTGCAATTCAGTGACTCTATAATACCACGAAAATTTCAATTTTTATAACAAATTAGCTT
This sequence comes from Pachyrhynchus sulphureomaculatus, assembly GCA_019049505.1. Taxonomy (NCBI): domain Eukaryota; kingdom Metazoa; phylum Arthropoda; class Insecta; order Coleoptera; family Curculionidae; genus Pachyrhynchus; species Pachyrhynchus sulphureomaculatus. The sequence goes on from JAHKBH010003704.1 coordinate 5,930, forward strand.
TAGTCATATCAATGGTATATCATTACATTTAAATTTATTCTTTCAATTATTAAAATACCAACATCTCGTTGATCGGTTAAAGTGATTACAGTCACTCAACATCTTCAACTGCTTAACGTCGCGTCCTCATATAATTGGATATCGAATAAAAACCAGCTAATGGCATTTTTAAATTGAACATCTCCAAGATACTAAAAGTCCTGAAAGACGAATGAGGCACAATTTGTCTTACAAAAAGAGGAAGTTAAAGCCGTAAGCGCACTTTCATAACAGCGTTTAAAAAAAGGTTACATCGGGCATGATTGATAGTCTTACTTCCTTCTCGCGCTTTAAAAATGCCACATATGCGGTTTAAATGGCCTTTTTTATACACCCGACTACGAGGAATATGAATACGAATATGGGGAATTCTGTAAGAAATAGATTGCTTTATCTGCCGCGGGCTTAGATAATGCTAATAACTATATTCGGGAATATTTTATACGTGATAAAGAAACATTCCATGGATAAAGTTCATTATTAAATAAATAGAGATATATTACAACACAAAACTACAGAAGATACTTGAAGAATTAAAGTTATACATACGAGAAAATCGCAGTAGAACCTATGTCTATATATGGAATATTTTTTTCGAAAAAGTAACTGGCACATATTACTTGATTACTTGGTTGAACTAAATCCACTATACCACCACTTACATAACCAGATAAATACTATTGGAACAACACCTATTGCGAAAGCCAAACAAGCGGAAATGTTTGCTTCACAGTCTACTGACGATTTTCAAGGACAAACACCACCCACTATCCCTGTGTGTCCTAAAACGTATTTGAATGAAACTAGACACCAAAGAGCTTCTGGCACTTGTGGAATAGCTGCCATTGTACTTCCTGCTGGAAATGCGCTACACTTCTCCGATACCCAAAGAAGGCAAGACAATATTGCCAAACAATTACCAACCACTCACACTGCTTTCAATAATATCGAAAGGCTATCAATCAGTTTTTTTGAAGATATCTAGAAGGATTCAATATTATTAGCGACCATCAATATGGCTTTCCTAAGTAAAGATGAACTGAAAATATTCTAGCTGATGTCACACATGTTTGGAACAACGTAATTGACCGTTTTGCAGAACCTGGAGATTGTTGGCTAAGCTACACTTTTATGGTATCTCTGAAGGATTTTTATTCATGGCTTTCGTGGTTCCTCAGAGAGCTTTCTTTACTAGTAGCAGTCGTCGGATTTCTTTCCAATACCTTCACTATCAACACCGTTGTGCTCCAACGATCTATACTGTCTGCTACTCTCTTTCTCATTTACATTAACGATCTACTGGAAAGAACTACGAATCCAATCTACAGCTTTACAGATAAGGCCACGCTTATTTCTTCATTAACTTTAAACGGGTCAAACATGAACTACTCATGCAAATATCTAGTCGAAGCAGAAAGTCGTTCAACTTAACAAAATCATGGAACAAATTTTATCTTAGGGTGACAGTAACAAGCAGAATTTAACTTTACAAAAACCCAGCCAGAAATATTTTCTAAAAATTGAGGAGCCTGACATGGTTATGCCAGGACCCTTCATTTGTTACCATTGTCACTTAATTCGCTGGGCGATAACTTGGAAGCAAACATATCTTGGCATGAACATGTTGCCTGCATAGCAAAGAGACTTCTCAAAAACCGGAAATATTTTGCGAACTTAAAGCTTTACACTCCCGAGCTATTAATTCTATACAAAGATGAAATTCGACCAACGATGGAATTACTACTCACATGTTTGGGTTTCTGCTCCTAAACATACACTGCATTTAATCGGATTTTAGTCAGAGGCAGTTCGCTTGATTGAAGACCTAGAACTCAAAAGCAACTTTGATTGGAACATCGAAGAACGGTTGGCGACGTGAGTCTATTCGACAATTCTTTTTCTTCTTCTTTATAAGCCACTATTTCTCTACTGGCCCCGATGAATTCCGTGGGGAGTTTCTTAAGCTCTTAGATGAGGATCTAATGGATGGCTTACGGTGATCTACAATAAAATCTATGATTTAGATAGAATACCAGAAAGCTGGTTAAAGTCTGAGTACGATTGGCGACTTGAGTCTATTCGACAATTCTTTTTCTTCTTCTTTATAAGCCACTATTCCTCTACTCGTTCTTATGAATTCTGTGGGGGAGTTTCTTAAGCTCTTAGATGAGGATGAGATTAAGTGGCTTACGGTGATCTGCAATAAAATCTATGATTTAGGCAGAATACCAGAAAGCTGGGTAAAGTCTGAGTTTATAACGATCCCAAAAAAATGCAGGCGCGAAGAAGAATGCTGAGAATATCGAACAATTATTCTCATAAGCCATATTTTAAAAACATTTCTGAAAATCATTCACAGAAGAATATACAAATTTTGTGAAGAAAACATGTCAGTTACGCAATTCGGTTTTCGTGATGTCATAGGAATCATGAGATCTTGTTTTCTATGCTGGTTTTGGTTCAGCGATGTAGGAGACGTCAATTGTGACGTATATTTGTGCCTGATCGACTATCAAAAGGCCCTTGATAGAGTCCAACATCACAAAATGGTCGTAATTCTGAAAGGTTTTGGGCTACATGGAAAGGATCTGCGGATTATTGGCAACCTCTACTCGAACCAGATAGCATTTATTAAAACAGAAGGGGAGCGCTCACAAGCAATATCGTTTGAGCATGGAGTGAGGCAGGGTTGTGTCTTGTTTCCACTATTGTTTAATATATACTCTGAGCAAATCTTCAGAGAGGCACTGGAAGAGGTTGATGAAGGAATACTGCTTAATGGGGGGGAGTGAATAAATAATATTCGTTGTGCTGACAAGACGGCGATTATGGCTGATAACTTAAAGGGTCTGCAACATCTTATGACAAAAATAAATGAAGTGAGTAATAGATACGGCCTCGAATTTAATATCAGCAAAACAAAGTACATGGTAATCAGCAAGTCTCCGGTTCCTGCTACCTGGTTCAATCAACAAATACAAAAAATTTTAGCAATATTCATATCTAGGTACCATGATAAACGAACAGTGGAATCATTCGCAGAACATTCGTTGCCGTATCGAAAAAGCTAAAGCAGTATTCCTCAAAATGACATCACTCTTCACCACCCGGCACTCTTCTAAGCGAGCATTAAATTTAGTCATCGCTACGTCATTTCAGTGATCGCGGCGATTTCTTGCCAGATATATTTCCATTGTTCCAAAAAGTGATTATTTGATGATTACTCTCAACTTTAGGCTTGATATATCCTCACAAGGAAAAATCCATAAAAAAATCGTAGCTAAATGGAGGGCAACTTATGTGACCTATTTTGGAAATATTTAATTAACGAAGTTATGCCTGTTAGCAGTGTGGGATTTATTCCTGCACCTGCCAATCATGTAGGAGTGCATACACAAATCCTTACCAAAGAGGCACATTTACGGCTTTTAATCGTTTCCTTATTGATAATACTGGATTCCCGAAAAGTGACACTTCATGCCACTCCACATTTACTTCTCTTCTTAAAGTCGCATCAATTTCCTCAAACATCAACTGTTTACGCCTGGTAAATGATATTAACTGCCAACGCTCCCCTCCGGTGAAACGCTTAATACCATTAGATATCCAAATACCGCGGTTACGCTCTATACCCACTCCTTGTCCTTAACACCTATTGCGTTCGCGCAATAAGCTCAACATCAACAACAACTTATTTTTATGCGGTTTTCTATATAGATACCAAAACAATCATTTGTAGACATTTTTTCTATTTATCAGTGCCGTCACCAGACAAAAACGGCTGAATGGATCTTGACTATATTTTAAAATGCAGATAAAGTGGATTCCTAGTAAAGTTATAGGCTACTTTTAATTTTGAGAAATTATATACATGGTGTGTCACAATATTAGAGAATCACTTTTATTGAACAGATTTGAAAAAACATTTTTTCAGTAAAAAGCTGTTATCATATAAATAATACAGGATAGTATAAGTACCAAAGTACTACTCATAAGAATCATATAAAGAATGAGTCACAAATGTCTGTTATCATTATTTAAAAGGATTTGAAGTTTTCCTTCACCAATATGAAATTATTACCTAGATGAATGATGTAATAATACAAGTACTACTGTTACTAAACATATAACTTATATACATGGTTAGACGTAGAATTTTCTAAAAGAGTTAACGTTGCGGAAAAGGACACTCCATTCCTCTAGCATCGTCACTCAATTTCATCATCATCATTAGCTTATTCGATCCATAGTCGGATGTAAGCCTCCCCAAGTTGTCTCCAGTGAGCTTTATTGTTTGCTTTTTGCATCCAGTCGTGTACTGCTAATTTTTTTTATGTCCGTCTATCTTGTCTGTGGTCTACCTCTGCATCTCTTGTGTTCCCTAGGCCTCCATTTAACTATACGGCGTGTCCATCTGTTATCATTCATCCTTGGATATGCCCATGCCCCCGCCCAATTCCACCTTAATATACATATTCGTTGTATTATATCGTGTCACTTTGATCTTCTTAGAATCTCGATGTTAGGAATACGATCTTGGAGTCTAATCTTTAACATTCATTCATAGAATTTATAACGATCAGATAAGGAGAGGAACCAAAGTCAGTGACATAGCTCTGGAGGCGGCAGGGATGAAGTGGCAATGGCGGGTCATATGGATAGATCATCCCGAGACAGATGGGTATATATTGTCACCGTATGAAGACCCAGAGAAACAGGAAGAGGCGTGGGACGTCCACATAAACGATGGGTCGATGATATAAGGGTAGTAGAAGGTAAGCAGTGGTTAAAAGTGGCACAAGATAGGAAACCATGGAATAGATTAGAAGAGACCTACGTCCAGGAGTGGATAAACTTGGGTTGACAAGAAGAAGAAGAAAATACATACAATTCCGTACCTTTTGGAGTATAAGATTTCCCGGAAAAATCTAAATAAATGAATTATAATATTAGGTATCTGTGTGGCCCATATAAAATAAAACTTTTTAGTATATAAATAATTGTGTTTGAAAATGTGGTAAATCCAAGAAACTGCAGTTACAGTTAATAATACAGTGATCAGTAACATAAATATATTAAATAATCGAATTAAGAATGTTTAGTTAAAGAAGTAAAAAATCAATATGAGAGGAACATCCAATAATAAACCTGTCTTGTCTTAGTTCATCCATAGTCAGATGTAAGCCTCCCCAAGTTTCTCTCCAATGAGCTTTGTTTGCTTTTTGCATCCAGTCGTGTCGTGCTAATCGTTTTATGTCGTCCGTCCATCTTGTCTGTCTCTGTATCTTTTGTGTTCTGTAGGCCTCCATTCAACTATACGGCGCACAATGGGGCGAATGCGTTATTTTTCGGTCATTTGCTTATAACTTCCACATTTGTTATTGGAATGGCTTCAAACTTAATACACATAATGTACGATTAATATATGTTCAGTATATGAAATAAAAATCATACTATATACTGTTACCGCGTGTGCGATAAAGCGTAAAGATGATTATTTCAAAATACTAGACAACAAATTGAAAAATTTTTCGATTACATGAGTGCGAATAGTCATTTTCAATATATTTTTGCCTGCCGAACACGAATCCGTTGTCCAAATTTCGCTACCATGTCGTAATTTTGAGAAAAATGACGGAAATTTGCAAAAAACGACGGTTCCAAGGATTTTCATGACATAACACAGGTACAAATTTTTTCTCATAATTTCGTTAATACTACGATTAAGTATCAACATTTGGCTTTAAAATGCCTTTTGCCGATGCATCGTTTATAATCTGCTGAATAGTTTTGATTCTGTGAATAATTATCTTTACATGAATTATCTTTACGCTTTATCGTGCTCGTGATAATAAATTGTATGATTTTGATTTCATATTTCTGAAAATATATAAATCGTACATTATGTATATTAAATTGAAGTCATTCCATTGACAAATGTCGAAGTTATGAGCAAATGACCGAAAACATGTCGCATTTGTCTCACTATGGCGCGCGATGTAAGCAAACACTCGCATTGAGATCGAAATTTCAAAGTAGTCAAGCCGCGTTGCCGAAAAGGGGCAACAAGAGTTTAATTGCCGTTTTTTTTTAGAAGTGTATACTTCTTAAGAAATGAGGAGTAATATCGTCAGTTTTTTTTTCATTTCACTGGAATATTGCCCGAGAGAATAGCTGAGTGGACAACGTTATATCAAGTCGGGGGAACTTTAATGTCCATTTTTTTACCAAAGGGGGGGGGCCGAAAGGGGATAAAAATAGGATATCTCCGGAAACTAGAGACTTTTGCCCTATCAGATGGTGAAAGCGCCATTTCATTCCACCTCATTCCAAAAACTTTATACATCTTTGAATATTGAAGTAAGAATAATTTTTTTGTCGAATATGTCAAATGTTTATTAATATATTGTAGCACTCTAATGACGTTACAGTAAGATTAATTTGTTGTTTGAAACCTAATAAACAAGTTCTAGTAAGCGTTTAACTCATATTCGTAGTTATGTTGTCCACAGAGAATTTATAATGTAATTTCTCGAAATACAGAAATTCCAACATTGACGAAATAGTCACACTTCAATGGATAATTTTAAGGAAGGCAGAAGGAATAAATTAGTTATAAACATATTTATGTATGGTTTCTGATATATATTAAAGGAAAAAATCGTCAATATTCGAAAAATACATCTTTAATTTTTTCATCCAATATCCGACTTTTTTTTTACGCCGTGGCCCCAATGTGCAGCGTGTTCATCTGTTATCATTCAGCCTTGCGATATGCCCCGCCAAATTCCACCTTAAAATACATATTCGTTGTACTACATCTGTCACTTTTGATCTTCTTCGTATCTCGATGTTAGTAATATGATCTTGGAGTTTAATATTTAGCATTTTCCTCTCCACTGCTCTTTGGGTTACCTGGAGTTCATTTATTATACTTTTATTTAAAAACCCACGTTTTCAGTGCCATATGTTAATACTGGCAGTATATATTGATCGACTACTCTGACTTTTATTTTCTTTGATAGGTCCAATTAAATGTAGATTGTAACCTTCCGACTGTAGACCAAGCTAACGAGACTCTTCTATCTAAGTTCAACCTTTAAATTATTTTTTTATCCTACTCTTTTACCTTCTATTAATAGTTCCTGGCTGTTATCTTCACTTTCGTTGTTCAAATATTTGGTTTTGCTAAGGTTTATTCTTAAACCTATTTCTCGAGACTTTTGTGTTGGCGAGCAATCACTCAATTTGCTGGACGTTAATTTGGAAGAAAATATGTCTTGGTATGAACAGGACATGAAAACAACACCGTGAACATAAAAAATAGGACATAAAATAGGGAAGAGACTCCAAACATCAAAAGGCCTATTACAAGGATGCTCTACATCCCCACCACACTATTCAAAATATACCTCGAACAATCATTAAAAAAATGGGAGCAAAAATGTAGTGGAATGGGAGTCCCGATATACGAGAAGATTACTTATATAAGTTTCGCAGACGACCAAGCGCAAGATGAGGAAGACCTCAGTTATATGGTAAGAAAACTGAAAGAAGAATACACTAAAGCAGGATTAGCAATAAACTTTGATAAAACGGAATATCTAAACAACAAAGGAGGGAAACGTGGAGAATCTAGAAGTCGATAACGAGACAATAATCAAAGAAACCGATAGATTTAATATTTAGGAACCATCATTCAAAAAACGCAACATCAGAAGAATAGATTAAAGTTAGATTAGGACAAACGCGGACATGCGACAATTAAATTCGATCCTATGGGACAAGCACATTACAAAGAAAAACAAAACACGCATATACAAATCAATAATACAAAGCATAATGACATACGGGTCAGAAACATGGACGATCAACAAAAGAAATAAATATAAAATTAACGCGCGTAGAGATGGAGTAATGGAGAAGATGTTGTAGACTGACACGTATGGAGAGAATAACAAATGAAGAAATAAGAAGCAGAATGAACATCAAAGAGAGAACGCAATAAACACCCATTGAAGAGAAACGATTAAAATGGTATGGACCCATAAGACGGAGCGAAGATAATAGGTGGATAAAGAAAATAACGGAGTGGAGCCCTATAGGGAGAAGAAAAAGAGGAAGACCAGACGATCGTGGAGAGACGATCTTGGAGAGACGATGTGGGACGAGGCTATGGAGGACGGGAGTCTAAAGAGATGGAGAATGGATATAGAAACGGATGGAATCAAAGGCTGAGAGAAGGAAGACAGCGTCAGCTGTAGAAAATCTTTGATATGTGTATATAATATATATATATATATATATATATATATATATATATATATATATATATATATATATGAACATGTTTTGCACACATAGCAAAGACATGTTCTCAAAAGCTGGGAATATTATTTCGAACTAGAAAGGTATACATTCCACAAATATTAATCCGGTACGAAGCCCAAATTCGACCATTGATGGAATACCGCTCACATGTTTGGGTCCCTGCTTCCAAACATAGGCTGCAGAACTCACCATCAAGCTTGATTCCTTGAAACATCGAAGAACGTTTGGCGACTTGAGTTCTACATTCTATAAGTACTTTCATGGAAAGCGTTCAATAGATGTAACCCGCTTAATACCTCTTAAGCAGTGCATGCTAGGAATACATATCGCTCTAATCTGTCACATCCGTATTATGTTCCGCTTGCCACTCCTGGTACAACCCTTTTCAAGCAGTCTTTCATATGGTGAGTCTCACTTTCCTTTGGCATGATTTATCCACCGGGACCGGGGGGGGGGGGGGGGATCTTTTTTCCCCTAAAGTATAATTTACAACTTTTTCAAGACCAACGTGAATCATTTTTTTTTTTCCGCAAACGCGTCGCTTTTATAGCACTTTAGGGAATTCCTTGCAGCACGTGTGCTGCCATAAAAAAAACCCATAGTATTTGTGGAGCGATCCGAGAGTTTCACAGACTAAAGCTTTGAAATTTGAAGTAGGCTTCGTGACTCCCGTTACTTACAAAGTAGACCCCCGGAACCCGAATACATGAGGTTTATTGCTAATAATTCATTCACCTTAGAAGCTTGTTTAAAATTTTAAGTTAAAATTTAATCCTTGACACACGGAAGAAAATATTTTTTTATTTTTTGCTTACAAATATTAATCCTTAGCATTGAACTAAATATTCCCCTACAACGAACTCTAAAGTCACTATGTCTTAAAGGTTTTGGAAAAGAATTTTTGCACTGAAAAATGACCAAGCATAAATTTTATGATATATTAAGAAACATACGTTGCTCTGTCATCTAATGTTCGCAGTTGGAATGACGTAAAATAAATTGCCTTTTCAAAATAAACTACTATAAAACATCTTTACTTACTGGTATAAGTATGAAAAATAAAATCGCTGACATAAAGAAGACTTTTATATGTTACTAAGATTTTCCCTATTTTTCATGTGAAAGGCCTTATAAGTATGTGAATATTAAGGAAGCCGTATTATATAACTGAATGTTTTCAAATTTTTTTAGGCTAAGTAAAACCAGGGCAGTTAATAAAAATATTTGTTAAATAGATGTTAAAAAATAAAATTTTATCAAGTGAAAAAAGTGTTTCGAAAACATTTTTGCCATCAATGTATTCTTTGGTGTGCTAATAATGGCGCAATTACCTTAGTAAGTTGTCTAACCGTCTCTTGCATCAATAATCGCCTGACATTTTCGAGGTATGCTGCCGACGAGATTTCTGCATACTCGCGCGGCAATGATCTCCAAATTTTTCGAATCTCGCGAAACAACTGAGTCAAAGTCCTCAGAGTCCTTTTCTCTGATCTTTCTCTTTACAAGGCTTCAAACATTTTCATGGCATGGCATTCCGGCAATTGTGAGGGCCACTCTAGTATCTCATCGTGGGCCCAAGCGAGCCGCTTCGCGACGTGATTGTCGCCCAACAAAGGTTTCTTCAACGTGCTTCGGAATTGAACAACATAAGCACGCAAATGTTGTCGAATGGTCTTATGGTAAACATTTAAACCCGATTTTGTTAATTTTGCCGCTCCTTGATGCAGCGTCAATTTCAGATCTCGTGAAAACAAAGATACGATTCGTTTTTCGACTTTCATAGTGGACTTTGCCTACCGAGCCCACGTTTTGGCAAGGTCGTCGACATTTTTCGCCTCGTTAAAACGATTTACCCGCTTCTTCACAAATGACACCGACTTTTAATATATTTAGCGGCCGTAGAATTTG